>DF240224.1:18516-148052 GCA_000507305.1 Breviolum minutum Mf 1.05b.01
AGATTTTAATATTTTAATTATAATATATAAAATAAATTATTAATAACATATATATAAATATTTTTTTAAATATATATATTTAAATTTAATAATTTATAAATCATATATATTTATTAAAAAAAAATAAATAAAATAATTTATAAGAAATATATAAACATAATTTATTTATTTTTTTAAAATTATTTTATTATAAAAAAAATATTTATTAAAATTCAATATTTTTTTTTAATTTTTATATAATATATTTTTATTATTTAGCTTTATTTAAATTAAAAAAAAATAAAATAATAATTATATCAAATGAATATATAAATATATTATCATTTTTTCTTTTTTATAATATATTTATTTAAAAATACTATAAATTGAATATTTTATAAAATATATTATAAAAAATATATCTTAGAAAATATATCCTAATAATTATTTTTATTCTTATATTTTTTTTTGAAATAAATATTTTATTTAGATTCATAATATTATATTTTATTCTTTGAAATATTAATATCGATATAATATAAAATTCATTTGTTCCCTTCATTTTCCTCTATATACTTTATATTTTGGTTTTTCTGTTATTCAGCTTTAGTGCTGTACCCTTCCTTCTTTTGAGTATATTCGTTTCGATAGTTGCATGTATTTCCCAGCTTTTGCTCACTGCATCGGCTGCCGTTATGTGTCTTCCGCTTCTGTTCTCCAAAATCTCTCGGATATCTTTGTCTTGCCGTTTTGTTTTCTGCTCTTGATATACAATGCGACTATATATAAACATGTCAATATATACGGTATATATATATATACCGTATATAGAAATATTTCCGCCGTAATGCCTGTGCCTTGCAGTATCTGGCACCTCTGAGTTGTCATGCTGTACATTCTTTTGTCTATGATACCCCCTTCTGGTGCTGTCAAAGCTTTGATGGCATTGTCTTCGATTGTCTCCCTGTTTCGACCGGGTCGGAAGATTTTGGATCTCATCCATTGTTTTCTTCAATATCACCCTTCCCTCACTGTTGCTTGGCTTTGGGCTGGGACGTAAGGCTTCAGCTCTTGTGTATCTGTCTCCTCACATGTCGCTTTCCTGTCACTTGGCCATGATAATTTTTTCCCCTTGTCCATTTGTCTCCCCAATGATCTCTCAGAGTGTCTCCTTTCCTGGCTTGTTTACCTAGTGTTCCCTTCCTCTCCCTGTCTTTTTTTACGCAAATGGTCAAGGCTAATTAATGGCCAATTTTGGTGCATTCTCTTCGGGGGCCTATTGGTGCAACTATAATAGAATATATCTTTTAATCCATATGAAGATTGCCGATGCCGTAGAGGCTTTGAATACACACCAGCGAAGAATCAATGAACAGCTGCCACCGCGCCAAATGGTTGGAAAGCCGCGATTCAAAGCACGACCAGGCGCATCCGGCAACGGCTCCTCAGTCATGGCTCCCAAAGCATACGAATTGAACAGAGCTTCTGGGCACATTTCTGCTGGAAAACACGTGATTTGTATTACTTTCTGTTTCATCTCCAAAAGCGGAGATGCATTTCTGATTGATGAACAAAAACTTGACAAAACTTTTTGGATCAAGAAGTAATACTGCCTTATTCTCATGGTCATTCCTCTGCTTATATTTTTTGGGGGCCGAAACCGCACAGCTACCCTCTAAATCAAAGAGGCCGATGCATCCTCCACACAGGAGTTGTTGCAATGAGTGTGCTCCATAGACATATCCTCGCCAAGCCGAGGTGGGAAGTGGGAGGCCCAATGGATTCCTGGGGAAAACCCTCAGCCAAGCTGGATGCAACCCCCTGAAATTTTGGAGAAATCCCGGAGGCACCATTAAACCTGAAACCTTTCAAGTCAAATTGACCTTCATTTAGGGGTGTCCAATTTGAAGACGTAAGGGACTGGTGAGGTCATGAAATGTCATAAAACTTGATGCTTTTCTTTTTCCAAAACAGCCGCAATTCAAAGTATCAATGTTCGGAATGAACCAATCTATAAGTATACTAGTGTGGCAAAAGCTTTGCTGGAAGCTTCGGAAAAGCAGGGGAAAAGACATGTAAGAGACTTGAAACACCTCAAGTAATAATCCCAGGGGTGTTTCAGGTGCAAGTACCACAAAGGCAGCTCATCAAAAGGCACTTGTTGATCTTTTTGGTCCTCTTGTCCTACTCCCCGTGGACCATGCTTGCCAAGCATCGCGTAACGATCAGAGATGTTCCCCAGGCTAGCAATAAAAGGCATCCAGCCCATCGAACAGACCAACTATAGCTGGAGTCGTGCAATCGTGATCCCAGGTGCCTTGAACCGGGCTTGGTTGGTCGGTTTTTCCATCTGTTTTCCTCTTTCCAAGGTGTTCCAGGTCTTTTTTTTCGGACGGGCTGCAAAAACAAGTACATCACAAAAGCAGCATGCTCCGAGGGCATCCCGAAGTCTCCCTCAGTCTCAAGAACAAAGACCTCAAGCATCACACGAATCCCAAAGCAGGGTACTCCACCAGAAATAGCTAGGCTTAAGTAAGGTTTATCAATCATCATGCCTGAGTAGAAAAGCCACAAGACAAGCAAAGGAAATTCATCACCAATGGAGAAATTTGTGTTTGCGGATAATCATGATGTCTAGATCAGATGGGATGATTCTCTGCCACATCATGCTGATCAGATTCCGGTACAAAAAGAACAAGGAACTGCATCGCTTGGCTTTGGCATCCCGTGGTTGGGGTTTCTTCCCACCAAAATCACATGCCTGCAACATGAGAGCAACATCTCTGCCCGAACATGTCTCCACAATGGTTCGGGTGGAGGAAAGCCAAACCAGCGGCTTCTTTGTCATTGCCGTTTTAGCAATCTGGCAATTTTCTGGGGCATTTCCGTTCCAAACTGGATGGTGCCACTTTGAAAAAGGCCAATTGAAAGAAAAATCACGTTCCAACTCCCAAAGGGGCACTATTGTTTTGGCTGGTTTTGGCATCAAGTGCAGCGCAGTGGGTCCAGCAGAGCAGCACGATCTATATAATAAACAAAACAAATAAACAAAGAAATCAGTCTATCCAAAATTTGAAAAAGAAAAATGCACAAATTTCATATCCAAAGTAAAAACATCTATAATTAAGCGTTTAATGACTTGATTGCTTTTTCCTGCGTTTTGAAAGATCTATCAGCTTCGGGAGACAGGAGGCAAGAGACAGGAGGTGGAGATACAGGTCGTGGTTGTCGAATGATCTCCTTGAGGTAAAGACAAAAGGTATCCTGCAGAGCTGACTACCCTCGGAAAACCCCCCAGCGGAAATTTTCACGATTTTTTTGGCCGAAAAGTTGGAGCATTTTTGTTCAAAGAAATGAATGATCGGAACCAAGATGGTTCCATTTTTAAGGGATATGTTAGTTTTGAAGGGGGTACATCATGTATAAACAAGTAGCAGCACCTGTAGGTTGCTGAAGGAAACGTCACATCATTGATACATGATAATTTTTTGTGAAGGCCATGGGCACGGAAACTGCCGACGTATTTGTAAGCCCAAGTGCTTGTCGGATATTGTACTCATATTAGGAACCAATTGGATGAGTCAACCAATTTTCCAACATGCGAAAAAATAAGAGAAATCACCCCTCTCAGCAAAATAAACCCACATTATCAAATGGCAATTCTTAAAAGTCATACACTGCACTTCCCAATTTGTTCCTATGAAGCCACATCTTTGCACACGTGAATCCCTCCAAAAATTGGCATTTCGACTGAAAGAGGTCGATTGGATAGTGCAATCCAATGCTCCACGAGAAGCCCACCAAGGAGTGTCCATGCCCAACGCACATGGCAAGTCCAAAGTAGTGCGCCAAGTAAGGAGAGGCCAGCAGGGATTGATGTGGACAGTAGGAGCTCAAATTTCATACCTGTCACAAAATGTTGCAGGCAAAATCATCTAACCAGTGAAATAGTGAAATCAGGTATAAGTGTTGACAAATTCGGAAGGTGCATCCAAGATAGATCTGTAGCGCAAATTTAAAACATATTAGCTGCTAATCCCATCGTGGAGGGTGATGTCGTGATATCACTTATGCAGTGAAGTGCATGAGAAGTTACGTTTCAATTCCTCCAAGAAAGTCTTATGAGGCGAAGTTGCGGTCTTTTTTAACAACAAACCCTTTGTATCACACCCATAACCGGCAACGGTTGGCAATCTACTGGCAATCTCAGTGAAAGTTTGGACTGAAATGTTTTGGTGGTTTCATTCAAATGAACAATTGCAGCCCCAAGCTTTTTTCTGTCCAGCTCGCTCAGAAGAGCTACTTAGCGGTGTGAAAGATGGCACAAGCGTGGACAAAAAAAAACTCGTGTTGATGATCCAAATACTGCACCAGGCATTTCTCCCACGGCGCTTTAGACTTCGGTGCCCGCCTCAATGTTGCCATGATGGCGAAGCTACTAGAGTCATTCTATGATGCATGTAACCGATCAAACATCAAAGAACATTTACATTCATAAAAGGCAAACTTTCATAAAAGGCAAATGCTGACACAGTAAACCGAATTACAGGGGCAGAACTTTTTTGGGCATGCTTTTTCTCAACTTCCTTTTCCAGCATGGTGACCTCAAATCCCACTCACACATCTTGAGTTTAGTGACTCGCAACGATTCAATGTGAGCTGAAATGCTACAGATACGAGGTGCAACCAAAGTCAACATGTCAAAGAGGAGACCTGGACGAAAGCCAGACAACCCCGGACAACCCCCGTATTTTCAATTGACGACCATCCTGAAAAAAATACAGGAAACAGATCCCATTGCTTATTGCTGACTGTAGACCTTCTTATTGGTGGCCGTGTTTGCTGGGCCACAGGGCCCACCCAAGGCTCTTTCGGTTTTCTTTTGCTTGCCGCGGGGTGTTGTCAGGTTCTTGCTACTCTGCTTCCCATCATGCTGTGACAGTCACTGTCCACGAGTCTCTCCGAGAGAGTATTGGCTTTGGGAACTTGGTTTCAGCTGAAGGAAATCTACTCATTCTACCAAACTTTAGAGCAACAGGGCAACACCTTAAAAACAATGATCATTTCTCTTTCCTAGTTTTGTGCCTCTAGCAACTTAGATTTTCCAACTCATTTGGACCTCGATTTTGTTTCGTTTGTTTCCCTTCAACTGGAAACATGGCACCCACCTTGAGTAGCCTTGGAAAGGGGTCACAGCATAACAACTTGTTGGAGATGAGTATGATTCTCTAGTTGGTGGTTGAACCACCCACTTGAAAAACTATGCTCGTCAAGTTGGATCATTTCCCCAATTTTTCGGGGTGAACATAAAAATAGTTGAAACCACCAATCAGATATGGTAATCATCACTTAGCATTGAAAAATCATAATACTAACCAGTGATATTCACTGTGAGCATAATCATTGATAATCCACTGTGAGCATTTCAGTTCAACAAAAGCAGAGAAGCAGGGTCAAATGCCAAATGTTAGGTGATGTGCGCATGCAACGACACCATCATGTGGCTAAAAATGGTTGATCCACCAGTTGACCTCCAAAATTGATGGATGAAATGCTCTGACTATGTAGTCCCAAACTGGTATCATAAGCTTTTTCCCAGCTGGTCATGTTTCCTCAAGACTGTTTTTCCATACTCCAACTTCATGGAGCTGTCAGAAATTTCATGCCGTGGAAACCCCCCAAGCGTGTCAGATGGAAATCAACGGTAGCCATTGCGGCATACCCGTTCGTGCCGTTGTACCGTGCACAGATCTTTAATACAGATAGATGATAGATCAGATAGACTAGACCAAAGCTGGTGGTGTATCATCATTGCCAATGAAATCAAAAACACTTCATGTTTTTTGGATCGGGGTCGAGTGAGTATCTACCAGTTTGAATATTCCAATACTGGAGAAAGAAGAGACCAGTAAATAGTCTTGGTTGAAACACTTGTAAAGTAGTGAAGAATTGTCTCCCCTCCCCTCACAAACATGGCAAATGCAATTCACCTTTTCCAAGAAGAAGCATTTCAAATGCTACATTTTTCCATTGCTATGTTGGATCCAAATAGTATCTATGAAACTTCCAGCTATTCAAAGAAAACGCTTGAATCCACCACCGAGCAAAGGGTCTTAGAGTCTAAGACATGCGTGCAGGTGCACTCCTCCCAGCATTCGATCACTGTGCAGAGAACCATGGCCATGTTTGGATGTATCAAAGACGTTTCGTCTCCACACAATGGAAAGCTTTTGAAACTTAGAATTAGTTCATTTTAGATACCTTTCTAGGAACAAACACATGAAAACCTGTGTGGAAAAGACTGGAAAAGAGCAGTTCATGATCCTGACCTTTTGTGTTCCTTGGCTTCTACTTGCGGATGTTTGGGCATTTCCTACCGATTTCGGGAAGGGGTTGAAATATCTGGTGTTTGATCAATCCATCCCATGGAACCTCCAAGTTGGAAACATAATAAAAACCTCGTAAAAATTCAAACTTGTTGAACACCCTGGTGAGAGATGCCGAACTATGGCCCCATGGCGTTCTCCAAAGATTGCTGAGCAGAGCTACTTTGAAACGGCACCCTTTTCTGCCACACAAATCGAAGGATTCAGGATCGGGATCTGGAAAGGTATTCCCTCTCTGACTCCCCGCGCCTTTCTGAATGGAACAATTTTTGACCGATGCCGGGCAATAGCTCTTCAGCTCTTCAGCTCTTCAGCTCGTTTGTTGTCGCAGGTCGCAGTTTTTCGATAGGATTTGGGATTTTTTTGCGTCTCAGAGTCGAATGTTTACCAACAAACACAAGTCAACTTTACCGACTTTACCCCAAAAAAAACGATCAAATAGGCAAAGCAACAAAAACCATGGAGACAAACAAAAAGTGGTTTGATGTGGCATCTTGAGCCTCCAGGGGATAGTTGGATGTACCCCTACCCCAACGTACCCCTATGAGAAATCCCTATATAAACCCTATATAGTGGGTATTTATTGGGTTATAATCCCCAAAATTCCCTATAGAACACAATAAATACCATGGGTACACTGTTAAGGGCACACCCAATTGTCCCTTGATTCTAGCTTTTTGTTAGATACCCTTTTCTCTTCTGTTTGGAAGACTCACAGGGGTGAATCGGAGAAGACTGGGGCCATCATTCTAAATGACTTTTCTGATTTTTCACGACGTCCATTTCGGTATCTTTTGGGAAAAGGAAAGCTTTCACGACTGGTCGTAAAGCTTAGCTTCAGGAGCTTTTATGTAACTTATAAAGGTGTTATTTCGAAACAAGTAGGGACCTTCCATGGGGTCAAAACACAAAAGATTCATTGCGACTGCGTGACCACCAATTTGCGGCTATATACACATATGTACCATGCGCGACCAGCCTTCACCTGCCTCTCGCACAGTCTCGGATTGGAAAGTTCAACTGTATGAAATAGCAAGATCCAAGATTTTGAGAGCCTTGAGGTGTTTCTTCATGATGGGCTTGTTGTATTTCTGCTGATATATTTTTAGAGACCCATTCTGCGTGCAAATTCACTGAGTCTTGAACGCGTTTGGACACAAATCTGGGTGAATTGCAAGAATTCACCAATCTGCCATTTACAGTGAGGTACGCCATTACAAACCTAGAAATTCAATGGGACCATAAGTGGAGAACTCTTCATTCATCCATATCATAAACCCTTGCAGTGATAAGGGGGTTTAAATTGTTCGACAGACTAGTTGCTGTTTGGGAATTTTACACTGGCAAATTTCTCTATTCAAATTGATGGGTAAGGTTCTCTCATCAAGTTGTCCTCATTCCTGTTTTTTTTGGGTCTTGAATGTATCAAGACAGTGATGGCAGCATGGTATGTGAGGGCAAGAAATGTCATGCAAACTGCTGATGCATGGCAGTTCCATATGCTTTTGGAGTGCGAAGCCTCCACAAACACGGATTGAAACATCCCCTTGCAGGCCCGGCTGACGCTGCAAAGGCCTCAGCATCGAATCTGTGGTGGAAAATCAGAAAATCACCAATCTATGAAGTCAAAAATTTCCCAACAAAAATCTTCAGTGAGGGAGATCTTGCAACAGAAATCCTCAGTCAGATCACAATCTAACATCAAATGACGGACAACTGATGACCTACCACTCCCGACATGGATTTGGGTCTTGCTTATTCGATTCATTTCGAATCTTCAGATGTGATTGAAAGCTTGGAAAAAATGGAACCCAAAATGACTCTGTGAAAGAAAAATCTATTCAGGGATCATTCTTGCTTTTGTCTAAAACTACTTTTTTTTTGAAGGGGGGAACCTGGGCTAGCAAAAAATGGGGATCCACTATCGACTTCCCCTTTCCGGTTGTTGTTCCCCTTGTTGCCAGTCGGCTTTTCTGAGGGACCGTACCAGAATACGCAAAGCATACAGGATGAGTTGTTGTAAATCTGGATATTTAAATATAAATATATACCTATACAATTGATGAAACAGAACTTCTATCCAAGACTATCTGAGAATTTGAGATTGAAATGATGAGTTTCCAGTGTCTCTACTGCGATTGTTGCCCCCAGATTTTGGGGACTTCCTCAATGTGCCCCTTCCAAGTTTGGTACATTTAGGTAATCCTTATGTATCTATATACTACTACATTAAAATTAGATAGAATTAATAAGTCAGATCAGAATGGAAATCAATAAAGTTCAAGATCTGGTAAGTATTTACAGAATCTACTTCCACCCTGAAAACCGGTTGAGATTTCAAGATTTCCAACCAATATGTTTCACCCAGGGAGCTCTACACACCGTTTCACCACAACAATGCCAAGCCTAGTGGCCAGACTTCGAGAAGGCTGGATTGCTTGGTCTTCCTGCGGCATTTTTGTCACACTCCATCTATTTTAGGTATACCCGGACCTATGGCATGGATGACATTGAGAGGAAGAGTCTACCTAACGATGTTGCAAAGCCATCATATTCTTACATCTTCCGCTATTTCAAAACAGACGCCTAAAATCAAGATAAACACTACCAGTTGCCAGCTTGCTCAAGGACAGGAGGAGTTTCATTCTTGGTAAAGGACCATCTTTGTTTCAGCGAGGATGGGCCACATATGGCTCTTGCAAACAGCGAACCTCCAGCTTCTCAGCTATCATCCAAGTTCTTCTCTAGCTCCTCCCACGAGGATCATGCAAGGAGGACTCGCAGGCTCACATGATGCTTCCCAACATCACCATCCAAATTGAGATCAATTGACCTAATCAAGGGTCTGTGGCGAATTTCCTCCAATCATATTCACAATTGCAATGCTCTGTTTCCACTGCCTACTTTTAAACAAAGCCTCCACCTCCAGCCGGGCCGGAGCAGCCCCAACCTTCTGCTTCATTCGGACTGACTTGCTCGGCCGAATCTTCTTGGCAATCTGCGGCAATTCAAGCCATGCTTCGACAGCTTCTTGGATTTTGATATTTTTCTGAAGCATTTTTAGTCCATGAAAATTGTTTTTCCCAACTTCCAAGGTCATCTCTAACCCCCCCACAAAAAGTTTCATTTTTAAGCCGATGTAAGGTATTTTCAACAACTTCTTACACATTGGATCTCATTGGATCTTTGGAAAAAATCCAGGGGATTCCTCGTCTCAACTCCGACTCAACGACTCAACTCCGCGCCTGACCAGGATGTACCAAGTGGCAAAATTCACAGCGAAGGCCCTTCTCGCAGATGTTGCGAAACCTCAGAAATTCCCGTGGGGAAAAATGGTGGAAATGGCCTAGAAAAAATGCCAAAAGCAAAGAAAGTCACCAAATGGAAGGCGATGAAGTCTATGTATCCTTGATAAACTTGATATTCCTTTATTATCCTTTGTTTGCTTTGTTGGGTGCCTGGCACAGGTCAATATAACACATGATAGGCTTCCATGATAAGGATCTTTCTAAAATGTCAAATTCCAAATGGCCAATGAGAATACATGATGATACAAGGATTCCTGTATAACATCTGGAAACTGGGCAAGCAATCCGATAGCTCTGGGTTATGAGACTTGTGGTTATATCGACCGACCCAACATACGGCAAGATGCCAGAAAATACATGGAGTGCACTGGTCGGGATGTTGGAGAGCTCCGATGGATGTCCTGAAGATGTCGTCGGATCGCTGCAGCCGCTGGATACCAAGAATTGCATTTCCAAATGGTGATTTGGGATCCAGGAAAGCGTACATCTGGAAGAAGTGCATGATCACCGTGCATCACCATTCACCTAATCTGCAATGATGGTAGATTTTTGGTATGAAACACCAGTGACACTGACACTAACAAGGAAGTTATCTCAAAAAGGAAACAAGTCTTCCAAAACCCTGACTTTTTGCAGATTCGCCCCTCGCCTCTCACCATTGCTATTCAATGGTACCACCTGACATCACAGGTGGAGAGGTGCCAAGATGCGAGTTGCATTGCAAAACTCACCGAAAACGCGACGAGTAGCCGATGTACCAATGTTTTTAGCATAAGTGAAAAACCTTAAATGATAGTCATAGATTCGTACCAATGGGTTTTCATATTATCTTCCACCTTCCGGTTTCAAGTCATCTTCTTACCAAAGAAAAACTTCTGAAGAGATACACCAAGGAAAAATAAAGATTTCACCGCGACATCCCAGAGGATGTTCCATGTACGAGTTTACTTGACATCAAAGCCGGGGAGATTCATGACCAAATCAAAACTAAATATTATGACAAATGTTGCTGTCTCTCAGGTGCCTTGGAGCAGTAGACATGTTGATTTGGAAAAAAAACAGCTTTATATCATTTTATATCTAACCCGTAACCATGCACGGCTATTAGAAACATGATTGGACAATAAATAATAGGTATGTATGTAGATAAATAGATGTGCGTAAATATGCGTTTCCACTGTCTCGAAGAGAAGCACTTCCACAGCACCGAAGGGTTTAGTCTTGGGAGAACATGAGCAAACTGTGCGGTACTTCGCACTTGAAGCCCATGACATGACACGAACTTGCAAATGAGGCATCTGCAGAAAGGAACAGGATTTTTCAGGATTTTCCGCTCCAACAAAAAGCCTCCTCCAAAATCACTGCAAACCATTGCAACTTGACTTCGCTGGAACAAGTGGAAGAACTTATCCCACCAAAAATTAAGAGGATCTAATGTAGCAGCAACTTGGTGGGGAAAATCATGACGACAACATCCGGCCTCACCTGGTTTGCCAAAAAATAAGAATGTGAATCCTCCAAAAATGACTTGAAACTTTAGGTCGGCTCTATAGCCGGCGCGGGCCTTCTCTAGCTCAACATCTGTCAACTTCATAAGGTCCACCCCTGCAGCCAGCAAGTGAAATCTGCCACCAATAAAAATGCCCATGGAAAATGGATCTCTAGAAGATGACTCTTGTTGCCGAAATGGATGGAAGTCATGTCCGTTGTTTCTTGCTGATGTCTTGCATCAAAACACTTGCCACACCTGCCAGACCCAACTGCCAGGCATTTTTGGGATCCCCGAGCCATACTCATTGTAGAAGGGCTTGTCAGGTGTTTGAGGTTGAAGTATGGCTTTCTTCTTCGGTGCCTACAGGCAGCAAAACACACCCCAATGGATCTGAAGCGTTAGCAAGTGATCTGCTTGCATGGCAATTTGTGCCTGGGTTAAGAATCTGAATGCAACTGCAAGATCTCTACCAGTAGTAAGTAGTGGTGCCATGACTAGCCGATGTGGAAGCTGTGTCAGTGTTTTTGACCTGTCCAGGATGAAAAGGTCACAGTCACAGCTATGTTCTCCCGATCCCACATCTTTCGACCATTTCCTGCCCTGCGGAAATCTTTCATTTTGTAAGATGAACTCAATTCATCACAATTTTATCAGAAATGTCTGCAAATTATTCCAGCGCTCAAAAATCGCCCAGCAAAATGGCGAAACACTTGGGGGTTCAGCAGCTTTGAAGCCACAGTATCCAAACAAAGCTAAAAAATGACCCCGTGAGCGTAGCCCTCTCACTAACTCATTCTTTGATGATTGCATTGTGGGAATGCACCCCAATGACCCCCATATGATTCTCACAAAAAATTGGTGCTGGGAAGAAACTTGGGATGCAAGTCAAAACTCTTTTTTCAAGCAACATGCTACTTGTACAGCTAATCGCCGAGGCAAAAATGACTGGATTCCAGCTTTTCAATGCTTTTCAATTCAGTTTTTGGTGGGCGTTTAAGGTGATGGTGACGTTAAACGATGAGCATCAGCTAACGTCCATCATCCCAGTCAGTGACGTCCCAAAACCCACCTCAGCCACCTCCTGTGATGCGATTGCTGAAGGAACCCAACCTCCATGGTTAAACCTCAGCAGCAATGCATGCAAAGGTTCTTGTTGGAGGCCAAAATGAAGTCAGGCGACCCAGTAATGATACTCAGATCCAAGTACTAGTTCTGGAACCAGACTTCTTCAGCTTCCATGTCAACAAAATCCAGGCATTGAAATATAGCAAGGTCTTGTTTTAGCAGCATCTCCCCAACCAAACCAATGCCCATCCTTTAAGAAGTGAGAAGATGAAGATTTCTATTTGGTGATAATCTAACATCCTCAAGTCAAAATTGGCAAACATCTGTCAACTATGCCAAAATGAAACTACATGCAAGGATTAGAAGCATGCCGCAGCTAGACATTTTACCATCTGAGATTTCGTATCAGAAACATGACCCAGTCTTGAGGGGACCCCATTTCTAAAACCATTGCGGGAAGGGCCCTAAACAGCTCTTGAAATTCCAGCTCTAGGACTCCATCCATTGCGAGCCAAAACATCCAAAACTTGATGACATTAAAACATGACATTCTCCATCCCCAACCAAAGCTTTGTCATGTATATATAAATATATATATATATATGAAATATAAATATGATATATACATACAGTATATGACATCTCAATGTTGGGTGGTGTTTCTGAAACATATGCCCAACCAACTTTGAAAAACGAATGTTGGGTAGTTGCACTCTTCCATCATGGCCTCAGTAGATGGTGTTGGTCAGAGGTCCCCAGCTGCATTGGTAGCATCTGCACCTTTTCAAGTTGTTGCTGCCTTGGTTCAAATCAGACCACCCGGGCTTTGCCGGGAACTCGCTTTTTTGGTCAAAAATAAGGCTGAATGAACAAGGGCGTGCTGCTGTAAGCCCCATTTTCTCCTTAATAGGGCCTCGCTATAAGGCACTAGCAATCATTTCCTGGGAGGGAACGTTTGTTATGGCTAGTCAACCTAACCCCCCTAACGTACCGTACCCCCCCCAAGAAATAAGGCCCTCTCAAGGGCTCATTAACTCTTGGTTTCCTTCAATAAGGCCTTATCAAGCCCGGGGCAGTTGGTTGACCAGTCGTGAGTTTGGCAGGGGCAGGGGCCACGGGTGATACGATTTTAGAACAAGGGGACCCAACTTTGGATTCTGAAACAGCATTCTCCATACCGGATGAAACAACGCCTTCCACTGATCGTTCATGTGTTCAACTTGATGTTCATTAGGTGATGTTGGTGGAAGTTTTTTCTTGGGTCGGGAAATCTTCACATCCAGTCTGATACTGGCCGATCATCCCACTTCGAAGCGGCCGATCATCCCAGCAATCAGCCATTAAAACTTAGGTGGGATTCATTGGATCCAAATCAAGACCTGTTCAAATGGACAGTGCAGTTTATAAAAGGTATTCAAATTGACTTGAAATTCGAATTCAGATTGATGATGAAGGCCATTGTCGGAGGCATCTCCCCCCATCCCAAGGCATCATGAAAAAGTGGATGACCTAGAAGGGTGGGTCGATATAAACTGGCCAAACACCATCAGTGAACCACTCAGGTTGCACTTGCAGTAGCTTGGACCTTGAAAAACCATGAAAAACCATAGATGTCGTCTTACAAGATCGCGAGTCATAGAGGGAATAGTCGTTATCCCCACCTGACTGTTTTTGGTTGTTCTGGACATATATAATATGCAACTGTGAGTGCTGTTGGGTTGATTCATTGATAGCCATCCACCGGTAGGATCCACATCCACCCCAACCTGTCCCCATACTTTTGGGGTGTTTTACCTTCGTGTTTTCCGATTCAAATGTGGATTTATGATGTCGATTTCTTTTTTGGCCCCAAATAAAAAGAACACCAAAAGATTCTCGTTTGACTGGGTGGGGGATACTCCCCATCTACATCACCGCCTCCTCTAAAGATGTGTCCATCTACCAAAAGGGGTGAATTCTCAAGTCAAAAATCTGCTTATATTCCGAGGTGACCAGAAGTCATCCACTGAAAGCCCCACTGTTCCAATGACTCTCTTCTCTCAGCAATCCGGATGAGCACCGGTTCATATGTATATAGAGATTCTTTCAAACCAATTTACGGCTTCTTTGCACCATTCTTTTTCTAGTTGCTGGTTGAACCAATCCATCTGAAAAACATGTGCTTGTCAAATTGGATCATTTCCCCCAAATTTCGGGATTAAAATAAACAATATCTAAAACCACCACCCAGTTATGCCATAAGTCCCATTCCTGTTCCGTTTTCCAAGGTACTGTACTGGTTGGACACCAACCCCAACCGGAATTTCATTGAGCAGCACTTGAGCCTGATCCAAGCAATCCCACAGAGGGAAACCTTCCTCCCCAAGGTTTCCCCGAAAAAGAAAGAACCAAAAAACTGAAGAATGATCGGAAAAACACATGGAACATGAAGTGTTTTGTGAAACATCTAAATCTTTATCTTTTAGATGTTCTTCTTCAAAAGCTTTTTTTTGGGGAGCGGATGAAATAAGTAAGCTCTACCACACCGCTACAATACCTAAACAAAAAATACACCTGTAAAAACCGATGCTTCAACTCCCATGCAGTTGTGACTGAAAACAACGAACCAGGATATTGTGCCGCTCAATGGCCGCACCAGCGAGCGTGTTTGGTTTCAATGTATGAGTTGTGTGACCAGATCAGCAAAACATTTGAACTATGCATTCCAATTCCTTTTTCCATGGCTTTGCTTCTTAATTTTCTTTCATCTGTTCCAAATACTTGCCACAATCACGTCTCAAGGTGCGCGACCTCAGAGTTTCATGCTTCATCATCGACCATACGCGCTACGATGCCAGGAACATTAAGATCCCCCACCCCGAACCCCCCGAACGTCCCCGAACACCCCATAAAATGTGTAGCATCAACCACGTCGGAGCATGGACAATGGGTGCTACTGCAGGGAAGGGTGGCTGTTGAGTGGGAAGCAAGCCCAACAACAAGCGACTGCCAGTGGCAGGTACACCACAAAGAAAAATAGCTAGAAGCTACTGGATATCGAAAGATCAATACGTTACATAATATATACTTTGTTAAGGATGCCCTTTTTCCAACATCTCCAGATTCCTTCTCAAGAATTTTGTCGTTCCCTTTTCATACTTGTAGATGTCACGAGTCTTTCGAGTCTTTCTCCGGAGCTGTGCCTCGCTATATGCTGGAGCGTACTGGCTACTGCCAGTGCAGCTGCTCTGTTCTGCAAGCCTGGCATGGCTCATAGGATGGTGAGTTGGGACGATTAAAATGCTAGCTGCTATCGCATCTGTATCAACTAGTGATGGAGTTTAGGAATCAACAAACAATCCGAAAACCTTTTCAATATGGGTTGAACAAAGATTCTGGGCAGAGTGATGAACCATGCTGGAAAATCCCAGGTTTTCTGCGACACAAACAACTTCTATTTTTTGTAATAACATCGACCTTTCCCCAAAAATCTCTCCAAATGTGTTGCAAAAAGGCTTTCTTCCATCCCAAGTCCATCCCAGGCCACGTTACTTGGCGCCTGAGTGCCTTTTGCATCTCTTGGTTGTGGTACATTGCTTGCTGCAATCCTGCCATCAGAGAGGTTGAAATTTGTACCACCAAGCCAGTCCTTTAAAAAGAACTCCCTGTTTTATTGGGTACCCTCCGGGGAACTAACGTATCCTATGGATGAGGAACATCATTTTACCAGCTACCTTTAAGGGGGGATATCTTAGTTCCCTGGAGGGTAGTGAAATCCTTCGGCCATATCTTATGCTCAATATCACAGATTTTATTGATACTTTGCCCAGCCTTACTGTGGACAAAGTCAATTGAAAGTCAATCTTAGAAATTCAAAATGACCCTTCTTTCCGCTTTGTTTATCCCTTGATTTTTTTTTGGGAAGGATAGGCATGTTCCCAAAAAAAAACGGCATCCAGGGTGAGATCGGTCGCTTAAAAAAGTTGGTTCGGGTGACTGTCACCAAGGCGCTCCACGATTTTTTCTGGCCGCTGAATTTTCAAAGAAAATGACCGGGGCAGGTGGAAGCATTCATTCTCTAGTTGGTGGTTGAACCACGCATTTGAAAAATATGCTCGTAGGGTTGGATCATTTCCCCAATGTTCGGGGTGAACATACAAGATATTTGAAACCACCCACCAGTTTGGAAATGGTTGTTTCAGTGATTTTAAATCGTTAGATTAAAAAGTTATGTCTACTCACCAAACTTCCATTGTACAAATACATTTCAATGATTGGATCTACAATGTTCTGGGCAGTTACTCGGATGCTTGGGGGTGTTTCCTACAATTCCATCTTACTCCTGGTCCATTTCAAGAGTAAAGGTGGATTTGTTTTTTTGATAACTGTAACCTCTTCAAATTCTACATCATCTTTCAACCTATAACCTCCAAAAAACCAAGCCAATTACCAAACAAATCTTTCTTGCAAAAAGATGCATAAAGGACTTCTTTGTAGAAAATACTGCTGATGTTTCAGAAATCCGGCGATCACCAGTTGATAGTAGGTACTGTTTATCCCATGATTGCAGGAAGAAATCCGAAACAAGCAGTTGAGTTTGGTAGTTTACCCCATTATTTACAAGGTTTTAGCACCATCCAAAGGGTGGTTGGCCTTGGGATTTCTTAACCCATCAACAAAACGTGCCCTTTTTTGGTACATCTCCCCACCTTCGAGTTGCCGAAGGAGATCCTCCCGGCACGTTCCTGCCGTTTTTTTTTCGGTTCAAAGTGGGGATCCTAAGATATAAATACCATGACAACAAATTTGAGTTATTAATATCATGATTGGTATTTGATATTATTTATCATTATTTCCATTATTCTTATTGTTTTCATTCTCAAAAAAATCATTCTCTTGAACTGAGCAGAAAAAAGCAGCCTCAAGAATAGTATTTATCCTGGAAACTCAGAGATGCCTTAGGAAGGCAAGGATGATTTTCCTTTTCCCAAGGTGGGATATGCTCATTTCCTGGAGGGTCATTGGATTGCTCACCTGGAATCCACCCTATGGTTGTCATGGGTCGTTCAATCGATGTGTCACAGGGTACTTCTGCTTATGGGATCCTCCGGGAAGTTGCCGGAGAGGGTGACTATATAGTGACGAATGGGCTGCAAAAGATTTCATTTGACAACTGCACACTTTTTTCCTCCCAAATAGCTTCAGCTTATAGGGGTTCTTACTTCAAGTATAGGGGTGAGGGTTTCGCAGATTTTTTGGATTCGTTGTGGGGGGTGGTTTCGTCCGAGGTGTTGTCTTATGTTCAGTTGGTAGTGTGTATGGGTGAGTGTATGCACATTCTTTGCGTTCGTTTTGGGAGGCAACAGGTTTCTTCAATGCAATGATGCAAAATGTTTCTTTCGTGTTTGCTGCTGCTTTGCTTCATAAAGTAGACCTTGTGATGTTATCAATGCAGAAAATGAAGTTCACGGCTTAATCAAAGATTCCCTATTCTATTTCCATCCAGAACCTAGATTCGTAAAGGAGTGTTAAATCAATTGTTGGCATACAACCCACAGTGCATGCATCATCTATCCTGTATAGATTTAATTTCTGTTTAGTTATATTCTATATCTGTATTTATGTTCGTCTCTTGCTCAGAAATATCTATATAAGGAATATGTATATGTTCAATCGGTTTGAAACAAATTGCGGAAAATCGATGATACCTTTCCATGCTATTTGGGCTCTATGCTGGCATAATTCATCCGTCTGAGGTGCTCATACTGCCAGACAGGCAGGTGTAAACGTCATGGGTCAAGCGACATGATCAGGAATTCTATTGTGAGGTCAACTGTGATTGGTTCTGTCAGAAGTCCCACAGAGCGCCATTTCTATGCAAAATGAGTATAGTGAGAAATTACAAACAAAAATACCAATCAAATTTAAATTGGATAAAAAAACAGCATGGCACCCTTTTTTTAAACCAAAGCTTTAAAGCATCAGTTGGTCCTCAAAAGGGTTTTTGTTTTGATCCAAAATTCCAGATGTCAAAAACTTTGGTTTTTTCAAATTCCAAGCCTGTCGGAGGAGCAACCTGGCCAAACACAGGTTGCATGTCACACCCAAAGATGTAGGAACAAAAGCATGCAAACACATACAAATCATACAACAACATGTGATTTGTACACATAAATACTTAGACAAATATGTATCATTATGTATTTACATGTTTTCGTTTGTATGACTTCACTTGTTTTTTTTGGGGGGGATCGAAAATAGGAAAAAATTGGGAGGACTCCGAAAGGCGCAAAAAAACAGATTCTTCCACAACTGGATAGTTTTTGACCTCACCTTTTTTTTGAATAGTGAATCCCATGATTTTAAGAAACATTGCTGTTAATGCTGTTTAACATATCTGGCCAAAAAGAGGGGTTGCATTAATGCTGTCCTTCAAGTTCAGGAGCGATACCAGGGGTGAACTAGCACTTTCCACTAGACCGTAGCCTGCTAAGTCAGATACTGTTGGTTGATGTAGCTGGATCAAATTTTTGTGTTCTTGTTTTTTCGGTGGAACTTGTAATTTGAAGCAATTTCTGAGAGCATTACTCATCGAGGGTACTAATAAAATCTTTAAAACAAATTTACATCTTATAACGGAGCTTACATTTCTAGTTGTCTAGTAGCAACTTCTTCTTTGTCTTCTTGTGGCTTCTGATGACGTCGTTTTGACTTCAAATCTTCACCCCAAAGAAACCCACCTCCACTGGTGCTGTTTCATTGATGGGGGAGCCCGCCCTGGTGTTGATCGACGGAATGGGAGATCGCATTGTTGAGTTCAAGAAAATAGGGAAGGAAATTGGAAGAAAATTATTGGCTGGCCCTTAGTATGGAATGAGGGATTGAAGCTATACCTGGTTATGATGGGGACTCCTTCCCTCATTCCTGAGGGCAAACCAGATAAGTGACATCATCAACATCGTGATTCTCACACATAAGAACAACAACTTCAATGACCAGTCAATAGAAAGCCCCGTTGGATGCACCCAGGGAGGGTTGGCCCCCTATAAAATCAAATGAACCCAAGGGGGCCCAACGTCTTCATCATGTTTTATTTGTTCCTAAGGGGTTCTCCCTCGAAAAATCAATGAACATGCACATAAAACGCACCCTCCCCAACCTTCATATGTTTCATGGTCCTAGAACTGGAGCTATTTGTGGATGGTGAAATCACCCCCTGAAAACCACCATGTAAACCAAAAAAAACATCCCATTCTGGGCCCCAAGGCTTGGGGATCAGGCCATCCCAGGATCATAAAACCAATGGCATCCAACGCAACATACATCTGCATCTAGAATACACTTGTCAAGGCCAGTGTCTCGAATACTTTGCGATACGTGATGCTGATGCTTCAGATGTTGTGAGACATATAATGATGGTGTCCCAACGGGGGGGATCGGATATCAGGAAGAAAGGCAAGCACCAGTAGTAAAGAACAGTTGTGATTGAAACAAAATAAAATCAATGGTATCCAAGGAAAGTGTCTTCCATGGTCCCGGCAACCAACCCAGAAAGTTTGGATCCTCAAACGTTGGAATATTTCGGAGTCGATCATCTCAAAGGTAACCAACTGTAAATTCAGGGTATCCAAGGTTGGACAAAAATCCTTTGCTACGAGAGACACCCATCTGAGATCGCCAGTGAAATCTGTAAAAACAGTGGGCCCAAGGAACAATGAAGAAATCCCAAAAAAGTGAAATATCTCCGGGTAAATAAAAAACAAAAACGGCAAATCAAATGGTGTTCGTTTTGGGGCTCAACCACCGCCCCCATTTTATCTGTGAGCACCACACGGGGGTAATAGAAGATTTAACAAGCATTTGGGGAGAAGGGGAGTTTCTATGTTGCTAATCTTTTATTCAACCCTTTTTCGGGGAGATATACAAGTTGTCTATATAGGGCAGTGTAAGTTAACTGGCAAGTCATCTCAGATCCCAAACTCCTTGGCTTCATTTAAAATTACTAGTCATAATCTGGGTGAACTACCATAAATCAACATCCTGAAGTTTCACTGTTTTGGGGTGGCTGAGGTATCCCATTACTCTTCAGTATGACAAAAAACGGACTGGAAGTGCGGCGAACCCTCTTACCTTCGACAACGTCTTGATTGATGACGGACAATTCATTCGGCAAGGCAGCTGGTCTAGAAACTATAATTATAGAAGAGACCCCTTTTCGTTGCTTTGCAACTGCTTCGCCCATGGAATCGCCAATCAACTTACCTTGAGGAAGATGAGGGGGAACAAAAACATCATCGCTCTTGCACTCAACCCGTTTGAAAAATAGGATCGTCAAACTGGATCATTTCCCCAAGGAGGGGTGAACATTAGAAATATTTCAAACCACCACCTAGTGATTGAAAACTCCAAATTGCCCCAAATTGGTACCCGAAATTGCTGCCCTCTCTTGCCATGTGCCTTCCGTCAGAGCTACTTGATGAAAGATCGTCCAGGCCCCGAAGGCCCCAAATGCTACCTTGGGTCATGCGCTGCCACGATGGGCATTCACGGGAGAGGACACTCATGTTGCGGTGATTTTACATCTAAATCTGTCATCAATGATATCTTACTTTTCTTCAACTCATTGCTCACTTCTCATTTGAAAGGAGAACTGGACAGTCTTTTCCAAAATGCATGGCCATCAATTCCCCCAAAAAGTGTTGCAACTGGTATGTCAATGTATGTCAGGTACCAGTATTGTAAGAGTACCATCAGGCAATGGACGTAATGAAGCTAACAATCAACGCAAGCATAGGATTTCATAAAGAAGAGTTCATCTTATCAAAGGTGGAAGGAGTAGAAAAGATTCCTACCGTAGTCATTCAGAGGAACTAGCATAGCATGGTCTCATTCTCTGCACCTTTTGTTGGAATACACCACCCTTCCGCTAAGGTACTATTGCTATCGCTGTCGGATGTCTGACCAGACATAGTCCCGTGAAGTTTTCCTGGACCGCTTGGCCACGAGACCATTCTGGAGGCCGGGAAATGAATTACTTTCACAAACCATCAGTTGTGGGTATCCATATCAGAATTGTTTGGGGCGTATCCTAAACTCCCAAGTCTTTTTTTTGTAAGAAACATTCCAGCATATTCCAGCCTGAAGCCCATATGGCTTATTGGGAGAGCCTTTGTGTGGGCACACCAATGAAACACGCTTTAGAGAAAATGTCTGCTGGTAGCGGATCCATGAAATCGGGGTCTGGGCATGCTCTTATCGTGAAAATTGAACCGTTTCGCCGCAGCCTTTTAATACAAGAATACTGTAGTCAAACCACAAGTAGCAAAAACAGAGTAGTATTTCTGTCTTGCGTTATCTTGCTTCCTAGTAAGTGGTGGCAGATCCCCTACGAATATATAATGTAAACATCCTGCTGGTGAATATTTCTTGACTGCACTGGGAAGGGGGAAAACCAAAAGTATATGCTGTCGATTTTTGCCCTTTAGACTTTCCCAAGTCACTAGAAGTGAAGAAGTGGATCCAACAACAACAACAACAACAACAACAACAACAACAACAACAACGACCAACCACTGTCCGTACAAGTCAGCCCATCCCCCCATCCTCTCCATCCCCCAGAAATGCCTCCGCGAAGTCTCTCTCGGATTCCAGCCTTCCACTGAATCCTGAGTTAAGAGGCATAGTCGTTTGTTAGATGATATGGAAGTGATGAACCAAAAGTGGAACATGACAAAACCCATCACTTTGCACATGGGACAAACGCAAACCAAGCATCGAAACTCTGGCTCAATGACGCAGAAGTTCAGTGTAGCCACCAAGATATACTATAGTGCGCTCGCCAACGGGAACGGGGCGGGAGCAGTCTCGGGGCGTGGTCAAAAAGTGTTAAGACATGGAGTAATTCCTTTGTGAATGACTAGATGAAAGTGCTGTTCAATGTCTGGTGTGTTGACTGAGAAAACCATGTTTTGTTTGATCTTCTTCTCTCAGTGCCTTTAACCCGAGAATCTCTTCGGAGTCACAGGAAGGATTTTCAAAAGCTAACACCACTGTCAAAGGGTAGGGATGACTTCCTGTCATCGACTCCAAATCATCGAAATCACTGACGGACTTATTGTCACGAATCTTTCTCAGCATCCAGGGGTTTCAATCTAAAACTTCATCTTGGATTCATCTATCTTTGGAAGTTTTCCCGTTTTCTTATTTTTCGGGTTGCGTTAAAAAAAACTATGGGTCCCTGGCTCGCTGCTTGAACGAAGAATGAACGATTCTGAGAAAACCTGACTGGAAAAGATCGGGATTTTTCCAGATTGAACAGCCAGGCTATGACGAACACATACTGTATCTGAAACCATCATCCTTCTCACTGACACATCCTAGTCCTGTTTGGTCAGTTCTTTTAAAAAGAAGTAGGGTAAAGTTATGTTAAACTCGATCCCTGTGTCGATTTGTTAAGGTGACATCTGTTCCTTGTTTTCGCCTTTGCATTTCCGCACAGCCGCGGTGAAGCTAGGAAACAACCGCTTGAATCTTGTGGCAGGAAGCTGCACGGCGGCTTCCGACTGCGAATTCCGTGGACCCTGGAACTTGGGCGAGCCTTCGAACTTCGAACTGTTGACCTACAAAAAATGCCCCCGAAAAGGATTGACAACAAACACATCCATTGGGCTTTTTGATGAACCATGATCCCTCCATAAAATTCAGGTTTGTTCGTAGAGATTCCATGAGGGGCTATCATGCCCCTTGCAACAGAGGGTGCTGTAGTATTAATAAAAGAAACCCCTTTTTCCCACTCCCAAACCTGTAGCTTTTCTTCCCAAGAAAAGTAGCTGATATCATTAGCAAATCGATACCGGGCCCCGTGGCTTTGGAGGAGGGTAGATCACAGTGATAGGTCCAAGCCCCAATAGATACTATCAGTTTGGAGTCAACCAAGTTCTACGAACAGAACTTGTGTCTCATAATAAGATGTGATTCAAACCCGTAGTTCCACAGCTTGAGTTTGTAAAAATACTCATGAAGACAAATAATATATAACAACATCCAATTCATAACCCATCAATTTCAGCAACTTCGCTCATGTTCCAATTTGAGTCTTTTCATTGTCAGTGGCGACCTTTCACCACAGGAAATTCTTGGCAAGGAAATCAGGTTCACTGGACCTGGGGGATGGTTTTCTTTAACCCATGGGTTTTTAGATAAATCTCCATCAACATTGACAACAATGTTGTCCTGAGGGTCCCGGTCTGGTGTCCAGTGCTTGCGTTTTAGGGTCCATGTTCCGTACGGATTTTCTGGGGGAAAATTTCGTTCGTATTTCCTCATCCTCCGGAAAGATTTGTAGGGATTTGTTGCATCCATGATGGTTGCCATTGAAGGTTAGGAGTTTCCAAGAGTTTTCTAGTCTTCCCAAGTCCTTCCTGTCCGTTGGTGAAGTTTTGGGGGGGGCACCGGCTCTCCATCCCTTCCCTTGGAGATCCGTAATTTGTACAGCCCAACCGTTTTTCACCTTACGACCTTACAAAAACCCCGGTATCTCAAAATGTAGCAAATGGAACATCCACATGTTCTTTTTCAGGAAGCTTTGCATTGGTGAAAAAGGTCCATTTTGACAAATTGCCATGTTGGGCAATGACAAATCGTAAGGCATAAAGTTTTTGTCCGCTGATGTTGGTGTGATTTTTTGTAAATAAATCATTCCTTTGTGCCTTTGTTGCGAACAGCGGCAATCGCCAAACACTTATTCATTCACCTCTCCAACCAATGGAGCGAGAATATGCGAAACCCGTTGGGGTTTTCCGTGGACTTGTGCTTCTTTAATGGCGAGAAAATATCACTTCAGAAACAAACAATAGCAAACCAGCAAAGGATTCATCCATCACTCCTGACTTTCAACAGCCAGAATTCTTTAGTGAAATTCTACCAACTCAAGTGCCAAAAATGAATGGTTTCCGTCTCGAAATCTCTGAAGAACCTCGCAGCATCAAAGTATCTTGAGATTAGGACATTTCATATAAGAAACTTAGATGAATCGTCACTATAAAGCCATTTTAGGGAAACAAAATAGCCAAATTTTCGTGTTCGCAAATGGATATTCGTTGAAAATTTGTCCAAATAGATGATGACCTCTACCGGGTCTTGTTGTACCCCAAGTCACGTCCCATCCCGCCGCAGCATTCCCCACATTCGAAACTGTTGAAAAAGGCGCACACTTCAGAGGCTCAGAAATTCATCGCTTGGGTGTGGTGAAGACCAACCGATGAAAAGATATTCAAATACTGCAAGAAATTGCGCAAACACAAGACCATTTAGTTTAAGGGAGGGCAACAAAAAATCAGAAGGCAAAGGTTTTTTTGATATTAAGAATGAATGTACCCAATGAGGGGCCGGGACTGCTCTATGGAAAGGGTTGAGCCACTTGACCCGCTACAAATTGATACGCATCCAGGGTGTACCAGTTCGTATGGTCAATGAATTGGAGATTGACTTAGCCTGGGCTTCATCAATAGCATCCTTTACAATCATTTGCAAATTCGCATGTCTGTTTTTCAGTATATACTGATGGTATGATTTCTGGGAATCTTGATTTGCAATTGGATTTCACGATGACGCAATTCGAGTCTGGTAGAGTTTTTGATTCGCAGCCACTGAAGAAAGCTGGAAAGCGCCGCTGTTGGAGAATTCATCCTTCTGCATCAGTTGGGATGATAAGCAAACAGTCAATTCATTCCTATTGATTCAATATCACCGAGTGTTTGCCGGATGAACTGTCCCTCAACCATATTGATACCTCTTCTATTAAAAGGTAGATCGTGCTCAGCTCGGCGCCTCACGTTGACCAATTTGCTGCGAAATCTCCTGGAAGACAATTCCCATGCACAGCTCAAGGCATATCTTGAAACCGACATCACGATATCATGACCCAGTAACACAACCCCCATACGATACCAGCATCAAAATTAGCGCTTGAATCAACGGTCAACAACACCCTTCTCCCTTAGTGAGGCCCCTATTACAGCCCCTATTCAATGCTTCTTGTTGAGGGGTATCAGAGGCGGTTTGTTGACTGTTGATGAATTTTTCTCGCGACCCTTGAAAGAATAACATCACAATGGTATCTGAAAGCTGTATTTCTCCAATCTTTGTCATCCTGAAGTGTTGGCTGCAACTGCGATACCATCCATACCATCCTTGCCAGTTTGCACTTAAAATGTACTCTACATGTTACTACACAGTGAAAAAAATCATGGGTGAAACACCCTACCTACACCACATGAAAACCCCAAAAGATTCCTTACCCACCAACGGATCTGACCTGCAAACCCTGCTTCAGCATTCGCAATTGTGCTAACATCTTCCAGACCTCGAGCACGCTGATTCGGTATCCCCAAAATTTCCCAAAAAGTGGAAGATGAAACCTGAAAAAATGCTACGAAAGGGTGAAACCTTTAAAAAACAAAAACATGTTTCCGGGTGGAACCTTGGAGAGTCCCACTGTGAAGACTTTAGTGTCGAGAAATAGCGCAGTGTCTCTACCAGAAATACCGCGAGCTCCAAAATCATGTCATTTCTATTCAATTCTGCAATTCCCTCCCAATCTTTCAGGCCATGTAAGTCCCATTCCAGCTGCAAAAAAGGTTCCTTTTTTTGTTCTCACCGGGCCGGCGCAAGGCACGCATGGGAATCCCCCATGAGGTTGGATGGTTGGATGGGCACATGCATTGAATTTGACTGCGGGCCACGGGTGATGCCAGGGGAGATAATTGATTCTGGATTCTTTATATATTGCCATTGCAATGAAGGCTTTTCTTGGTATTCCATTCTTGAGGACAGGTCTATACCGCCACTTGTCATTGCATGCCATCCGTTCTCCTATCATGTCTCTGCAGCACTCCTTTACAACATAGTTGCTCTTCCAGCACTCATGCTGGAATGAATGCACATTACGTGATGAGACTTTTGGAGCTTGACAATCAACCCCTGGCGTCAACTTTGCGCAGCCATCTTTTGCAAGCAAAGATATGGCATCTTGCAACATTTTTCGATACAACATTTTTCGATGATTTCTTGGTGACCCCCAAGTAGAAAAAATTGCATAAACAGCTTTATCATTGCTAAGTAGTCATGAAATTTTCATGTTTTTTAAAATCTCACATGAGCGGCTCGTGTAATTCTGGCATATTTCTGAGTCTTTCCAGATGATCCTAAGAATACTGGGCTCAAAACTTCCAGTCAGCAAGTCCGAAGCAATGCTGCAAAGAAGTAACGAGTTTCTCATCTTTTTGCCGCCACTTTTGAAGCCAGGATGCATGCAACCCATGAACATGGATATCATTCGTCCCCAAGTTTGAACTATGAGTTGGGAAAAAACATCGGACCAAATCCTAAACTCAGGCCATTTTTTCGGGATTCTCTTTACTGAACTACCAATCCGGAGGAACATCTGCCACTTCACGTCGCAGGAAGAGGCATCATTTCCAGCGAGAAAACTCCTGCAGGAAGCGTAGCCACCTCGCAGGACCGAAGCTGGGCTCACTGAACACCAAATGAACTGTTGGCCTTTGCCATCCTAACGCAGCTCTTACCCTCAACTTACATCCTGTATGATCAAACCACCTCTCAACTCTGACAAACTCAGTGGCTTTGTAATGGTTTGTATACAATTCTTGCTAGGATTTCTTTAGCTGCTAGCGGATCCAAAATGGGGACCGCCCCTTCTCCTTCCGTTGGAAGAGGAGTTGACCAAACTTGGAACTCATCATCATTATCATCATCATCATTACTTGAGATTGCAGACTCCGGTCTTTCGGTCTGTTTTTTTGGGTGGTGTCTAAGCTGGCAAAAACTCCTTGAAAAGAACCATGCGGTTTCTCAAAATTCCATCAGAAATGGTGCCGGTTGCAATCATGAATCCACCAAAACTGGATAACTACCGTGGGTAGTTTCATTTTCATTTCCAACCACACATATCTGTATACACATATATGTATACTTTTATATATATGTATATATATATATATATATTATAAGGTCATTTTGGGAGGATTCCTCTACTAAAATATCCTTCTTGGGGGGTGATTTCGGGGGTTTGGTCGCTATCAATTAGCCAACTATTCTTAGATTGCAGGTGATCCAAGTCCAAGTAATCTCCAAACAGATTATCTTTCAGAAATGGAGGAACGAACCACAGAGTGGCAAGGAAAACATCTTCCCGGGGTCAATCCATTTCCTAGAAACATATCACCCAACTAGCAGTTTACATAGCCACAGCGTTGCAAACTAGGGGGGGTGGGTGATATTATGATCCCTTCCTCAAGAGGTTACATACTATATTCGGCCAGTGACCACGAAGAGTTCGCTATTTGCTTCCACTTCCAAACCACCAAACTTCAAGTAGCGCTTGGTGCTCACCTTGGTTGCGAAACTTGACGGGTGGGTTTGGTGACATCAAATTTAAAGATATGTCGTTTTCAACAACAGTTAAACAATAAGCATACATACATACATACATACATACATACATACATACATACATACATACATACATGATATGTATGATTTGAAACTTTCTGATGGTCTCCAACTATCATTTTGTTGAAACTGAGTTTGCTGGAAGTCATGTACATCAGAAGCGTAGAGGTCCCCTCTAGTTCACCACTCTTAACGTATCGGTGGCAACAAGACCCATGAAATCCTGGTTTGGTCAATACATAAGGGATTCGCACTACTGAGTTTACTATGATTCTTATTGCATCTGGTAAGACCTTTGTCTGCAACAAGTGAGAAAAGTCAAAGTTAGCTTTGGTTAACTGGCACTGTTCCTGCGGATACAACACCCTATAGATGATAGAATCACCGCTGAGACTTTTGCTGAACCCTCTATCATACCCTTCTTGGAGCAGTTTTGAAGATGCAGCACTTGGCAATTCCAAAGGGAAGCCTGTACGAAAACCATGGAAACAGTTTGAGGTGGAAATAAACATTGAATGATCGTGAAGATGCTCGAGGGATATTGAATAGAATTTAGGAAGCCTTCACTTTGTCCCATCTAAATGTTGATGGCAGTCATAAAGTGAAGTAGGTCGTGGGGTTTATGAGCATGATGGGTCTTACACAACCCATATCTAACTTAACACCTGACACATCTTGAGATTGTAGATAATTGGCGTTCCAGGTTCGCCAAGTGGTTACTCCAAACAAACATCTTGGAAGATGATGTTCATTTTCCAAGGGATAACTTTCAGATTCGCTATCAGTTTGTTAGAGGTTATAGTACCTTATTTAACTTTCTGCCAACCCCACCAGGAAACAGAATCTTTCTAGCTAAATCCAAGTTACGTCTCTCCAAGATCGCTGCCTTAGCTGCTTTTTCCTTGAAACTACCCTCAACAAAAGGACCATGGAAGGGGGCCCATGGTTGGAGATGGGGTCACAAACAGGAGTGGTTGTAAGTAAATTTTGATGGATGGCGGTGAAGTCAAAATTTCTTCAGTTTTTTTTTGGGGGGGTAAGACGGTATGACTCTCAAACCATAAAAAATTGCGTAAGTATTTGCAAGTGAATCTTGAGACATCACTGGACCAAGATTTGGTACGCAGTCAATCATTCAGTCCCATCTTGTCCGGGGCTTCAGGCCATCTTTGGACATGTCTCCCATCTGGGTTCATTGCTACATGCTGATGCTATGTTTGGAAATCTATTGCCCCATTCGTTGATTTGGAGATACAACTCAGAAACTGTCTAACTATTGCACATCCACATGTACTTCAGAACCTGAAGCTGAACCCGTTACAACTTCATATATGTTTTCTGGAAGCTTTTCTAAGCAATCTAGTATATATACACACACACACACATATATATATATATATATATCAAAAAACACACACTCAGAAGCATGGCTGGCATAGCAGCTTTCAACATTGTTCATTGACAATGATGCCGCCTGGGGGTCGGCTCCATGTGGTCGGTACACCCTGGAAGTTTAACATGAACAGTTCGCCCCTGAAAATGTACCAGGCCCCAAAAGGAAGCCGGATCGTCTTCCAAGCATCTTTTTTTTTAAAGGGGGCGAGCTGTTAAACTTCGGGAGGGTAAAGTATCATGGATACATGACTCATTTTACAACTTGATGTAACACTATACTCTTTCACCACTTTGAAACTAAGCAAAGGAGATTTCCTCATTGCTGAGAATGAATTTTTGTCCCCTCCAAAAAGTGCGGTGTTTAGGAAGTTTCGTCCAGAAAATGTCGCTTCTTGGGAACGAAATTACCAACAAATCGACCCTCTGGTAAGCCAACATAGCTAGAATTTTCCCTTTAAACACAGAGTCACATCTTCAAAAAGTCCATAAATTGCAACCATACTGGTTTACTAATATGTCATACCAAAGTTTAACAATTCATTTCCCTCATCTTTGTTGAACCATCGGAACCCATCCAACTCGGTTCCAACTTGAACCAACTTGTGCCGGGGCTACTCGAAGCGACCTCGACTGTGACCCTGCGACCGTTGATCAAAGAGTTGTAAACCGAGCATCATCCTTGGTCTGACACCATCCCTGTGTCATGGGGGAATTTGCAAAAAAGAAAATCAGCAAACCTAAAGTCTGTCTTGACCCGGCGAAAAGAAATCCCTGACAAGATGAGTAAGTTTCCGTTTTAAAAGTCTTTGAAAGTTGAGAGCCGGTTGCATGTCAGCAGGAAGTCTAAGGAAACCAGATGGATTCCCAAAGTTTGAGTGTTCCTTTTGACACAAGAAATCAGATGAACAACATGATCTGCAAGTACCCTCCTCACATACCCCGAGCACAGGAACATAGTTGAGAACCTCCGTGTTATTAACCCTTAAAAAAGAGAAATGCCACACTATTTGTCCACATCCTTGTAAGTGACGATGCTTCGAGGTGGCAACTGCCGAAATCGCTTAATGACAAAAGATTCTGTTTATGGTTTCACTTTTCCTACGTTCCGACGTGCCTGACGTGAGCATCAAGAGTAAATTGGGTGCCAAATCCAACTTGGATCAATTTCACTCTACTTGGGTTTTGAGTCACATTTGGTGGGGAAAAGGTTGGGAAGTCGACCTCCCCCTTTCCGGATTAAAAGAAACAACAAACGAACCTGGCTCCCCTGGCTGGTGACCCCCCCCGACATCTTCAGTTACGGCTCATTCGATCTGGTTTAGGCCGACCCTCCAGCAGTAAATTGCAATACAAACCTCGAAGGAGTGGAGTGATTGGGAGGGAGAAAATCTCACTCTCCGAAAACGGAGTTCACCGTTTCGCAGTTTCAGAATCATCCAACTTAACGGAAGTTTCTTTTTCTTGGTCCGCGTTAGTTCATGCCAAGGGTAGTGAGAATCTTTTTGAGGAACGCACATAAAAGGGATGAGCCTTTTTTTCCATTCTTCTCCTCCCAGTCTATATATAAGGCTCTATATATATATGTGTATATATATATATAAATATATTTGATCTGGCTTTGCAACCCCAAACTGACTCCCAAACAAGTGGAAGCACAAACAAGCAGGAGTTTGAAGATTGTTGTGGTGGGTAAAACTGTATTCTTTCGCAACTACAAATATGACACTCTTGATAGTTCAAAGGTATGAAATTTGGGAAGGCGATGGAAGGATAAACATAGATAAATATATACATATATATAATTATATATAGACGTAAATATCTAAATACATAATACCGAAATGCGTAAAGAAAACAAAGACTCTTCCAATGAATCACACCAAATTTCTCCACCTGCAAAGCTTGTTGCTTCCCATATTTTAGGCAGCACGCTAGGCTGATGGGCAATGGAGACATAGTGCAGCAATGGTAAAACTATCAGGAGAAAGAATGAGAGATGGCAAAAATATAGAGAGGACAAACATCACACCATTTTTTTGACCCCCACTTTCTCAAACAGGTCTACTTAGTTACTTGTAGGGGTTCTCGCTTGGAACTGGGCCGTGTCTTCTACCCATGTTTGTTTCCTCGATTCTTTGGTGACATTGCCCCAAGTTCTGAGCTCTTATAACTCCTTGCAACTCAGCAGCTTAACTTATCATTGGTTTTTTGCCTCACAAGTGCAATTAAAAGAGGATCAAATGGTCATCACAGTTAAAGATGAAATAGATAAGTCACCAGGTTTGTAGGTTCATACACTGCATGTAAATTGACAACTTTTTGAATAACTCGGATAATCATTGAAGCAAAGTCTGTGGGAGAAACAATGGGACTGAAATTCAATCGGCTCTCTCAATGGCTGAAAAATTCGGGGCTCAATCCGTTTCCCCACCGAACAGGAATGGACCAGTTGACAACGTCCAAGGAGAATGGTGTAATTTTGATAAAGGCCGAACTTCAAGCCAATTTCAAGCTTCGTGACTCCTCAACACCACTCCCTCCGACCGAAAGCCGGTTGTGTTTTGTTGGTATGATCTTGGTCCCAAGTCCATGTGTGAGGCAACGTAAAGTTTGGCAAAAAACTCCCCAGAAATTTCAATCGATTCAATGGTTAGTGACGGTTCGTGATGTTCACAAATCCCGGCAAAGCAGCAGGGAGGATTAAATCCTGGTAACTCAGTGTCCGAAGTTGAGAAACGTACCGTTCGTGAATATGCAAGCTAAAATGCTTTTCTTGACACTTTTTGCATGGTAGAACTTGAAAAGAGATGTAAACAAAACAATATAATATACGAAGTGTGGTAAGAACATGTTGCAAACATCTACCAAATCCTATAACCTTCAGATCCATGTACATAAACAATTCGACACAACATACAAACTTATATACATCGTTTTAAATCAACATGGCACATCTAAATCCATCCAAATCTTCCCCACACTTCGACTAAGGGCACACGTGAAAGTAGAAGGGTCGATTGATCCGACCATTGAAAGCGCATCGTGTTCCAAAGTTCAAATCCATTTCCTGAGTCCAAATGGTCCATTTGACACGGGTAGTGTTGCTAAAGCATTCAAACTTAAATATTGAGATTATGGGTAGATTAGCTCGTTGGTGGTTTCAACCCATTTGAAACATATTAGTCAAATTGGGATCATTTCCCCAAATAGGGGTGAAAATAAAAAATGTTGGAAACCACCACCTAGTTAGATATTGATTGAAGGACAGCTGCAACTTGGTTACACCGTATGATAATGGCAACACAAAAATAGAAGGCCCAGGCTTTTGAGGAAAGGCATGGCAACTATTTGGTAAGCCAAGGCTTTTGAAAAAAGGGCATCAGTTTCAAGATGAGTCTCCTCCGCATCCTTGATGTTTTGGATGCCACTTTTTTCGGGCCAAAATGGATGAACACTTCACATAGAATTCAACAAATCTTCGAATCGAGATGGCGTGATTTGACCAGCTTCGTCTTTTGCATCAGTAGCCCTGACTCCTCATGTTAGCTACTTGAAACTGATGGTTTCAAGCTGCACTAATCCTGCCACTCGGACGTCACCAACATTTTCATCGCACCAAGGGGCTCACATTGTTCCCCCTTTAGACTTCAAGGATGAGAACTACCCGGCGTGATTTGGAGGGATTGTCGGCTTCAAAGTGTTTGGGGCTCTTAAATCTTTACAGACTAGAAATTCAAAATGAAACTTGTGTACATTTCAATCCACCAGAATGCAACACCCCATAAACCTTACAAAAACCCAAACCAAAGTCGATTTTGCTAACCACTAGTACTGCATCATAGTAGTGCAGCAAATGCATCAACATCGCTACCCTCAGGGAAGCAAACCGGCTGAGTCAAGCTCTGGTTCTGCAGAAAAGGCTCTGCTGCGCTCTCATTCAAGCGTGTCCAACTCGTTGGAATTGACGTCACCACGCTACTCTCTTGAACGTGCACAGTGAAGCCACGGGACATGACCTGAATTTAATGGATGCTTAAACCCCCCCAATTGATGGCATGTCCATCCTCTCACCTTAAAGCGATTTTTTTCCCTATCAGCATTGGATCAAAAAACACCTCAAATGACATCAGTTTGGCATCCAAATTATGTCTGAGTTGCTGCTGGATGGTAGTGCAGATGCCAACTCCACATCTAAAATGGGAAGTTTTAGTCAGGCCTTGGACCTTTCGAGGGGATTTTTGAAAAAAACTCATATGTGTGATACGGTTGATGGAGGAAATTCACTGATCACCACCAGGGATCTATAAAAAACCCTGTAAATAATGGGATAAACTACCAACCTCAACTGGTTAGCCGGACTTCTTCCATCAACAGGATCAACTGGGTAATTCATTTCAAAACCAGATTTTTCAGTAGATATCGTGGAAGTATTTTGCTACTAAACTACTCTTGTGGGTTGACCGCAGCGGTCGCTTGTATATTGGATAGATATCAAGGTAGCCTCTTACTTCTTTTGCTTATGACAGTGAGTTTTCAAGTACACCTCTGGAGCAAAAAACTATGATTGTTTTTGGTTTCCTCAAGATTGTACATAAGAAATGCAAGTATATAACTGTCGCGGATATCTTTTTTTGGATCTAGTCTTGAGATGAAGACTTGTTTTACCACGTCTTGGCGTTTCTTGGCAATGTATGCAGTATTCACCGTCACATATACTACTTACCCCCTTTTCCGTTTTTTGTACAGCAGTCACCCGCGCGTTTTGCGGCCATTGAAAAGACCACAAAAACAAACCGTGAAACTGCAAATCCCAAGGGTTCTTCAACCTCGGAATCCTAAAAGGTCATATGTGGAAGTACGACTCCGCAGAGAAAAAATGATAAGCCAACCCTTTTTTTTGAATACATGGATGTTACATCTTTAGGCTAACCTTTTGCCAAGATGGGGCGATATAGGAAAGTAGGTAAAATTTCAGCTATTTCTAGCATATCCTTGAAAGTATCATGTGAGCACGGCACATAAGCTTCTGCCATTTTCTATGGAGAATTCGCCCTAAACCACCTAAAGAAGCACCTGTTGCTTCCTTGGACATGTCAGTAATGGAGAGATTTCGCAAAACAACTGCGACTGCGACCGCGGCACGGCTAGCGACCACCGGTGTTGCTCCCACCAATCCAACCTTGGTAGGCCAAGGGAGCTGGCTCAACTAGCCAGCTGGTTTTGGGAGACCAGTCGAGTGACCCAAAATCGTGATACCCCATATAGGTGTTTCCTCAAATGGTGGGTTTCCCCCATTTCACACCCCAAGTGCTGATCATTTTTAGTAGGACAACCAATGGTTGTTGGGTACCACCATTTTAGGAAACCACCATATAGTGCTTCTGGACATTTTTGATCCTTAGTATATTTTCCGTCCTGACAAATGAGATTTTCGTCGTTTTTTTCCTGTTTGGATCTTTAACAAGATCTCAGGAATCTCGTCAGCGCCCTGTTTCAAACAACGAAGCGTGACAATGTAACTGGGTGAAAAATAGGTGTATGAACGTATAGCAAAGCATACAGTAGATACACACAAACACACACACATCACATACATGTACGTATATATATATATGTTTTCAGTATATATATATATATATAAATATGCACAAAGAAACGCAAGTACTGCTTCTAGGACTTCCTTGGTTTTCACAATAACCCTTTAGGACCCGCCCCCCTTCACAGGGCTCCTTCTTTTTCGGTCAGCCAAGACACAATAGTCCATCAGGCACGAGTTTCTGCCGTCGTATCGCATGCACTTGCTCCATACTCAATTCCCAGTCTGGAAAGCCGTGGAAGATCCTGACATGGGAATCCAAATCCACTCCGCACCAAAAAGAAACGACAAAGATTTCATGATTTGTCGCCACAAAAGAGCGTGAAGATAAATGTATAACTCATTTTGAAGATTTACTTGTAGCTCGCTTTTTATGATCAAGGCCCCCTGAGCCATGACGCATATGCGCCCCAAATTTTTGCCAGAATCCTCTCCTTGAACGAATGTTCTCCTGGAAATTCTGGGATGCTGACGCTTGGGCAAGGTGGTCACCACTAACACATCACTTTTTGAAACATGGGAGGAGCCGTCGAAAAAAAACGGGCCTTTTCCCACGTGTTTTGTTTGCTGAAGTTGAGGATAGAATCAACTTCAATGAAGCCTGGGAAGAGTTGTGTCATTCTTTTCTTTTTGCTTCTTATCTTCTTTGTTGAAAAGTGGCTATAGTTAACTGGTACCTTCTCAATGTGATACTCCCTTTCTTGAAGGGGGGACTCCTAGGACATGAATCATCGGCTGGAAACATCGATCCCGGCCTGATAAGGATATGTTCACTCAGGATGGAAGCAAATGATTCCCAAATTCCAGATATTTAATATGAAACTACATGTTACATGCCATAGCTCCAACCCCCGAATCTTAGAGCTACAGTAACCTCCACTTATCAAGCAAAAACTTCTAATGGTGTGCTCCTTTCAGAATGCTGTGCTCCTCCAAATCTTTGAGGGCAGAAAGGATGAAGGGTTCAAAACCAGGACCATGACCAACGACTCTTCTTTCTGGTAGTGTTTAGGGGATAGCTCCAAGGTGTGTCCTAAAATTCCGCCCCAGAACCGAATTTAAGACTGAAGATTTCAACCCTTATTTTTTCCCCCAAAAAAACCATCCTCCATGTTCACTAGAAAATATACAGATCTGCCATGGAGGTCCATGTTTCAGGGATCCCAAACTCCTCGTCAGCCTTGCCATCGGCAGGAGCTGACCCCTCACAGCGCCGTCGCTTCTGTCGCGGTGAGGCACGTGGTTTCGGAGAAGCCTCTCTGCCTGGTGGGTCATGGTTGGTGGACCCCTGCCATCCCTGAAACCAAAAAATAGGTTCCTGAAAATAGGCATGGCTCCCAAAAGGAATGTAAATTTGGACCCAGAATTGGATTGAATATTTTGAAACTTGTGGATTCTTTTAAAAAGCAATCCCCCAAAAAATAAAACATGAGTGGGGTGAAATTGCCTGGTGATGCGAACCTTTTAGAAAGTTCCAAACGGGATATTCTCGGTAGTCCTTGAGGAGGTTCTCACAATTCCCCACAGCCCAAAAGGATTTTTCGCAAAGAATCTCACATGCTTCCTCCAGGTGGGGGGGTGGGAGGAAGGGGCTTATCAACTTGGCATAAAACTGCAAGTCGCCATGCTAAGAATATGCTTACACAGATCTACAAATATATATATATATATAAACATATCTTATCCTTTTATGATAATACAAATGGATACAGTACTCATTTCAGAAACTCAGGAATTTCTATCCCCCAAATCATGGAACTTTTCTTTGGACTCCAGAAATTTGATGCCCTCGGCAAAAAAACACTTCATCATGCCCAGAGGATGTCCACCAAAAAACCTCCAGAAAATATCTCAAAAGGGTCCTCCATGAGGTTGCTGTAGCTCCAAAGCTTGCAAAATATGTTCTGCTAAACCTGGAACATCAAGGAAGAAATACCACAAAATCAACCATGTGTTGATTTACTCGCCTTTTTTTTTTTAGTTTTAAAGAATTTAAAGACATCATCATCCAGTGACATCCATTGCTAGCAGTATTAAGATCATGGTTTTCTGAAATGAGCATGAGTACAGTACTAAATTTCAGTAAGTTTCCGATAGATTGGGCCTCAACCGTTTGTTCTATCATCCGCATCCCTTCTTAGGAAAATAACATCTTAGATCAACAACCCCGACATCTTTAATGACCAATATGAGGCCCTTCTCCTACCCCATGTTGAAGCACCATGATGCCGTTCTGTTGCGGGTGAACATCCCAAATATCTCAAGTGGTGTTTTTTTTGTAACTGCCAACAACAGGAGTAGCAATCCTTTCTCCAAAAATCACAGGGTGTCAAAACAGCCAACTTCTATGAAAAATGCACACCAATGAATCCAAAATCCCACAACTTTTGGGAGCATCCATATGATGATGCCCGATGAAAATCCATTCATGGGCTTAAGTGACTCAAGTGAACGACAATTCTGCTGCTCCAGCCCAGCTCGCCAGTGGAGCAAATGCAGCATCCAAAATGATTGGGAATTTCAATTTGTAGACCATATCGCAAGGAGAATCCATCCCAACAATCCCAGGAAGTGTACAAAAAGTAAAAAAATCGTGATTTTTGGAGCTCCCCATTCAAAAGGGAAAGCACGGCCCTCATACCAATTGCTCATGCTCCCCCCTTCAATTGGAAGAGGTTTTCCAATTGGAAGAGGTGATCAAAGAGGGAATCCCATATATTTCGCGCCAAACGCCAGGAAAGCAACTGGATTTTAGGGTGGCACGGTAGCCCCATATTGCCATTGGGTTCTCTTTGGTGAAGGTACTTACATATTCACCAATCAATTTCAGATTTCAGCCGGGCACCCTGGTTCTCAGAATATAAAAGCAAACAGAGACTTTGACCATGTTAAGAAATCTTACAAATCACCAAATAGTTCGAAGAACATTCAAACAACATCAAACACAATTCGCTTCTTGTCCAACAAAATGATTCTCCCAAAGTTCCCACCTTTTTTTTTCAGACCAAGCAACGGTATCTGGAGATATCTTTGAAGATCCGGAGACTGGAGTGCCCTACTAACGCCTGGGTGAAATAAAAGTCAAGCTGAATCTTGGCAACAAATGGTAGGTCTGGATGTGTGATCCTTAAATTCATTGTAACACTACAATTATCAATTATAATTATATCTAAGTTTGAAATTTGTACATGTTTCTAATTAAAATTCATGGATTCATGTATGATGCCTACGTCATCTTGAAGAGGATAAATGAAACTGATGGCGAATCAGCCAAAAGAAGCACAAAACAGATTGACACCTGGAGCCTTTTGGATCAACATTGCCAGCACGAAGCACCAAGACGAGCGCTTCAACTGCAACGAGTTTTTGCTTCACCAAAATTTTCATAGAAATTTCCCGATGAGTTTTCATGTTTGAAAGATACCTAGATTGTTAAACAGCACGTTTGATGCTTAGAGACATGGATTTTGTAGGTTGTGATGATTCCACAGCTGAGTTTGGGTCTACCAAATCCAACAAGGCAGATCAAAAGATCTATTTAGCCAAAGAGTTTCAACACTCATTAGCTCCAATCTTGTCTTGAAATCAATGGATTATACTGTAACTACCGAATCTACTTGGAATGCATCTCATTTTCATAAGAGAAAATGAGCTGAACAATCTCACTGTGACAAGAAGCAATCAAGAGATCTTGATGGACTTCAGACACATGATCCAGTACCCAAATTGGATCACAACTTAAAGCTTCGAGGACCACCTGCCACAAACAGCAGGTTGTTTTTGATCGCGTTTCATAGGGTTTCCTTCCTTTTTTTGGGGGGGTTTTTCACTGGTGAAGAAACATGGACCAACCATCAAAAAGGAGAAACATCACAGTTTTTTTACAGGGGAAAAAAACCGGGCTGGATTTCCAAGGGCTGGATTTCCTATCACCAAAGACTTGATGATTGAAGACAACAAAAAAATCACAGGAATTTCAGGTTGTACGCTTTCAATTTCTTTTTGAATCGACCCTGGTGAGTCATGAAGAAAAAACGACCGAGATACACCTAGGTGAAACTCGGTTCATTCGTCAAAATTGACCTATATTGGGGCAGTGTTCACTGAACCTTTTGCTACTAGAGCACCTTTGTCAATAGCGAGGTTCTCAAAAAATGACGACCAAGAATGCTTATGTTAACAAAGTCCATGCTAAAATGCTCATGCCAATTGACAATCATCCCTCGAAAGATTATTGCTCCCATCCCAATGGATCACTTTCTTGATTAAAGGTCCATCTCAGTGTTTTTGGTAAAAATGGACTTTGCTGCTTCCGCCACAAAGGGTGGTAGGTAGCACAATTAGCACATCACCCCTTGAAAAGGCATAGAATACAACTGGCATATATTTCATTTGCCTAGTCTCCAGCAAAATCTGGTATATATATATATATATGGGTGTTTCCAAAAATAGGGGTACCCCAAAATGGATGGTTTATAATGGAAATCCCTATTAAAATGGATGATTTGGGGGTACCCCTATTTTCGGAAACACCCATATGGCAGCCTGTGGCCAACTACAGCCACCACCAGCCATTTCGTGGCTTCGTGAAAACCAGCCTTCCATAGCCCTGGCATCGTCTCTCGGTAGAGCGCAGCTGCAGCTGTCAGACTTTGCCAGTCTTTGCCTGAAATGCATTTACCCTCCGGTAAACAAACATAGCAATGGAAAATCCCGATCTTGCATAGGAAATACATCTTCAAATGGTGGATTTTCCATTGCTATGTTAGATTACCGGAGTGTAGGTCACAAAAGTTGGATCGGTAGAGGAAGCACTTCCCATGGAACTCAAGACTTGAAAGTTTGCAAGTTTGGTTTGGAGGATTTTTCTTTTGAAAGGCTTGATTTTTGGATTCCGTGGCTTTTCCTGGAATCATATTCAACCACGCTGGTGGTTAACCTTGGCAATTTCCATTCATGTTGAAAAGTAGGTGATGAATTGAAGTTGTTACAAGTGGAAGGCCAAACGTCCACGCAAAATTTTGGAATACAGTACTGCTAATTGCTAAATCCGGCGAAGAAGTTGAGGTTGGAAGTTTATAGAATGGTTTGCAAGGCTTTACGCATCCCAGTTGGTGCAGGATATCTTCCATCAACAGTAGGTCTTGACAGATCAAAACCATGATTCTGCAAGCTCGACACAGCTTTTGTTTTTGAGTTGACGGTTCGTAGGAATATCTTAGTCGTTTGCTTTGCGCCTGTTCAAAAGGAGGGATTGGACATGTCCAACAGCTCGTAAAACGACTGAGCAGTGGTTCAAACACTTTGTGATATCTAACTAAATCCTGGTCGGCTACTGAGGATCCTTCTACGACTTCTGTATCATGATTCTACTTGTTATTTGAATCATATACCCGCATCTCTCTGGACTCAAAACCAATCAAATAGTAAAACACCATCACAGAGCGGGCTTTCACTACAACTCCAGTTGTTTTCACGAAACCCAAGGCGCAGGGCAATGCAGGATCCAAGGTTTTGAGCAACTCTGATACTGCATCATCCAGAAGTAGAAACCTCAGCTTTTGTTGATGTCAAGCTACCCTTCCTCCCATAATCATGGCTCAGTGGAAAATGGGTGTATCTCCAATATTACTTTCCTTTCATTTAGGTGAATTTTCCACTTCCATGATTTTTGGAGAAAGGGTATATAACCGTTTCTCCGGACTCTTAGGAGGAAAAACCCACGAAATTTCGAAGCTGGTGGTGGAGGTATCATACCAGGGTATCCAAGTCCCACATTTTTGGTCGGCATTTCAAGGGAGAATGATCCGATCCAACTTGGCGTCGGTGGAACCTCAGCTTGCCTCTGTCAAAGGTCATCGGGTTTGTTTTGCCCACACCAAGTGGTGTGGGCACCTTTCGACCGGAAATACACCTTTTAAACGGCAACATATACAGAAACTGTAGGGAAATCCAAACAACTACAGCCACCAACCTTTCAAGTGCTAAGTCTCAGGGAGGGTACCCTCCTGGAAATTAACATATCCCCCAAAAAATGGCATTTTGAGTCGATGATTTTTCGAACTTCCCCAAGGTGGGATATGTTAATTCCCTGGAGGGTACTCCTGTCATCCCGTAATTCCAAAAGGCACTTTCCTGTTTTTTTTCTCCAAGGCACTTCATGGCAATCAAAGCTTCGGCCAAGGCCTGGGGGGGCATTGTTGTTCAGACAAGCTTCAACCAGCCTGTGGTTTTTCATGTTCTATAACAGCTTAAACATGGCAGAAATAGATTATCAGATGAGAAAGGCCTGAAATAGATAAGCACCATAATCATCAAGAAAGCTAAAGCATCAACTAACCAATGACTGATCAAAGGGTCAGTCAACACATGATAAGAATTGAGACTTTTAGATCCTTTTCCTTCTCATTTCATTATGCTAGCAATATCTTTCGGTTTTTTCTTCTGTTTAACTAATACCCTCCAGGAAACTAACATATCCCCCAAAAATGGCATTTTGAAGATGATTTTCCTTTTCCCAAGGTGGGATATTATGTTAATCCCCTGGAGGGTAATACATATCCAAGATACCTCCAAGCTGGCCATGACAAGCTTTTTACCATAGAGATAGTTCAATGCCGCGTCGAGGCCTTCGACCGTCAAACCTTCGCCGAGGTGCCAGGTAAATGTCTACGCATTGGAAAGGCCATCAGAACAACGAAAAATCCATAACATTGTCACAAGAATGCGTAATTATTATAACATGGTATATCATCTAACTGTAAATATCTAGAAATATCTATACAAACATGAGTAAATATTTTGTGGCTCCGAAATCCAAACACATAGAATGAAAAGCCTAAACCACATTTTTTTTAGTCTATCAGTTTATTGTCTCTAAGTCTCTAAACATATCAAAAGGGATGTCTCATGCACGTGCACTTCCGAAATCAATCAGTCCGTCGGATTGTTTTGCTGCTTCAATCCCTGGGCAGTCAACACATGGTGAAATGGTGGAACATCATTTTGGCTTGCAAAAGACATAGGATGAAGCAAAACTAGTGGTTGTTATTTTTCTTTTGAAATGCTATTGGCTATCAATCACTGGTTGGTGGTTTCAACCCATTTGAAAAATATTAGTGAAAATGGGAATCTTCCCCAAATAGGGGGAAAATATAAAATAATTGAAACCACCAAACAGATCAACTGAAACTGGAGGACTTGTTTTTTTGTTCTCCCTGGGAAGGGGTGCAACCTTGGTCGCCCGGTCAGGTTGCTTGGTTGCTGATTTTTCTGCTCCCACTTTTAGTGTTCCAGTCCTGCACCGTTTTTTTTTAATTGGTGATTTCACAACGCATGATTTGGAACAATCCATTTTAAAGGGTAGAAAAACTCACTCCAGACCGTCAAAAACCACCTGGCACTTCGTGACAATCTAAATCGATCTCCTGTCACGGTGACGTGGCGACAAGGAAGGGGACCAAGGGCTTCACCAAACTCTGCCGGGAAGCTTTCATGTTGCTGGAATTGCCATCCAATTGCACAATCAAAATCTATCAAAACCCATCCTGGAATCTGAAGTGGCAAGCATTCCAGTTGTATTTTTATATATCGAAATTAGAAGGATGCAAATACCTGGAACCTGGACCACTTGCAGTCTGCCATGGGAATCCAGGCGTGTCATCCAATGGCCACCTGTGACCTGTAGGCTCTTAGCCTACTGGTCGTACTGGTGCAGCTAAATAGTCGCATCAAATCATCAACCTTCTCCTCCAACAGCCCTCCCAACAAAACAACGGACAAGATCTGAGCCACATGTTTTAAACGGTCCTGTTTCTGAGCCTCGTTCCAATCGCCTGTCAACCTGAAAACAAATCAATGGCGGGGTGAAGACATCAATGAGAGTCAGTGGATCTTACAATAATTCCAAGAACAAAAACGCATGAATATACATGCACGTATTGCGAGGGAAGGGGTTGGACTCAGACGCCACTTAATTTCTGTTTGGAACTTTCGAGAAAGGTGCTAATGTACTGGACAGTTATTGAGATATCTGGTAAAGGCTGACTATCATAGGCGACTACTCATGATGCATTCTTAGGCGCATCCGTTGGAAGTACGGCGATCGCACCACCACGCTACGGTGCAGCCGCCACTTGGCTAAGCCACGGGAACCGCGGTGCGCCAAATCGCTGCGGGCATGCAGGGTGAGGTCGGAGAAGTGTCCCGTTGACTGGGCGGATCGGCAGGATGAAAGTTCTGGAGGAATCTGTGGAGGCTTCCAGGAATGTAAAGAGGTCACATCCAGCTCCCAGAGCTGGCGTTTCAATACAAAACGATACAAAACTGCTCCTTTTTCAGGTTCCTGATGCTTAGCTATGTCATGAACAACCTCAGCTTCTGAGCAACAGTTACCATGGTTCTTGGTAATGTCTATGCGGTTGGCGAGTTTTTCCACCTATAACGTATTCTAACCATATGAATGTGTATCTATATCTATGGCTAAATATATGTCATATATTTTCTCGGTGAAACTGCTTTGTTGTGCCACAGTTTGAGAACAGCTACCTTCGAAATCTTGAGTTGTTGAAACTTTGAGTGTGGAGCTCCAAAATGGCCCATTGTAAGTGTCGGTGCGTTTCAGAAATACAATGGAAAAAGGATTGAACCCATAAGAATCCCCAAAGATCTCGGCTTGATGGGATGGCGAAGAATTTTGCAATGCAGGGGCGAACTGCGCAAAGCACAGAGATTCTAGTTGGCAATCTTGGACATCTTACCTGTTGAGTTTGCCCTTTTCATGCCTGTTCAGTGATTTCACAGGAAGTTTCAAGTTCAACCATGTAGCAGGTAAGAAATTGACGACCAGTTGCCAGTAGCCATTGGTGGTGATCTTCCAATGTCATTGGAGCAGCCATCTTTTTCGGCTTCAACGGCACGATCAAATCCAGGATTGCACGGATTCTGGCGCTAAAAATGTGGAATGGAAACCAATTCTCTCAGAGATTGGGCTGTTGATCTTGCTCTATTCCTGAAATCGTGTTGAACTAGCTTGTTTGATATCTTCCGGCTTTTCATTGATGAAGAACATTAAGTGCTTGCCATCATTTTAACATACACTTCCACATGACAAGCTCTCCTCGAACCAAGCGCGTCAAGGAGCGAAATAGCCAGTCTTACTGGAATCAATGAGCCCAGCGGAACTTGTGACACATCTGACAACCACATGAAATACTGTTGATGGAAGAAATCCTACACCAGTTGATAAGTACTTTATCCCATTCTTTAAAGGGTTTTGTACATCCCAGGTGGTGCAGGATTTCTTCCATCAACAGTATGTTTGGCTGAAATCAATGTGAATCGGAATAGTGAATAATATAAGATATTGAATCTATTTGCTAAATCTCTTTTGATAAAACAAAAAAAATATCCATCTTCCAAAAACTCACGAACCACGTTTCTGAACCCAACAAAGTGCACCGAGCAAGCGGTCCCAAGGAAACCCAACGAGGTCCCGTTGGCAAGGCCGACCTCTTACCGATCCAAGGTACCGTCTGATCCAAGGATTTTCGGTCGAAGGGATCAAATTCAATCCTGCGTGCGTGAGCCAAGGGCGTGGGCTTTCTGCAAATGATCCAGGTATATATAATTAGTAATAATTGGTACTGTAAATGATCCAGGTATTTCATATACCAGTTCATTTGCAAATGATTAAATGAACTTAAGTAACATTTGAAGAACATTAGATGGTAAGAATGCTGCTAAAAGTGGCCGGTTCCCCGAATTGGTATCTGGACACACCCAACCTATCATCCAGAAAAGATGCGGCTGTGCTCAAAAAAAATGAAGGGGGAAAATGATATAAGCAAACTAGTCGGTGGTTGAACCACCCCTTTGAAAAATATGATCGTCAAAATGGGTATATATCTTCCCCAATTTTCGGGGTGAAAAACAAAGCATATTTGAAACCAACACCTAGCTAAGAAACAACTCCCGATATTTACCGACCACGAGGCGAAGTCACATTCAGGCGAAGTCCAAAAAAGCGTCACTTTTTGTAGTTTCAATCCCCACTCAACACGCCGCTGTACTGTTTTTAAATAGAACCAACCACAAATATTCAACACCATTTCAATTGGATCAATCAACGCGAGGGCTGTTTTTTAACCTCTCCTGCCAGTGTCAGCTGACTTCTGCCTTGGGCAAGGTTAACGCCGGTGGAAGAACTCGTTTAGCTAGTGGTTGAGCTACCCATCTGAAAAATATGTTCTTCAAATTGGATCATCTCCCCAGGTACGAGTTAAAAAAAAATAAATATTTGAAACCACCACCTAGGTGACAGATATCCTCCACCAGTTGAGGTTGGTTTAGTTTCTTTCTAATCACAGGGCACAATAGCTCAGAAGCTCAGGTTCGGACTTTTCGGGCTCCTCTTCCTCCTGGCCCTGGGAAGGTTCATGCAGCTTTCACCCACCAACAAAACTGAAACTCACATTTCCAAACTCCTTTAAACAAGTTGAAAAAGTTACTGCCAACCTCATTTTTGGGGAAATCATTTGACATATCTACTGCCAAAGAGTTTAGAAAAAAATAGATTTTGGACTAGCAATCAAAAACACTGGCTAGTACACTGGGGTGAAAATAGATGGCACTGGGGTGGAAAGAAGATTGTGACAATAAAAATAAAGAAGATGACTAGTTGGTGGTTTCAACCCATTTCAAAAATATTAGACAAATTGGATCATTTCCCCAACTATGAAAATTAAAAAATATTTGAGTTGCCACCACCCAGATGATGATGAGCTTACCATCCAAACTTAGCTTTCTTCTTTGGGATGATTTGGCATCAATCCACTTCAGTTCACCCAACATTCCCCCGACAATGGTGCCTCATCAGGTGGGGTGGGGCCTCGTTCACTGGTGTCGACAGCAGCAGCTTAATTGCAAATGGCATGTTGCTTGCCCTGCTAACAAAGAAACAACAGTGTGCATACAAAGCTATATGCTATAAATCACATTGGAAAGATCATATGAATACACGGAAGATGAATAGGCAAATAATGAACATGAATACGTAGAAATATGTGTATATATATATTTATATATGTATAAACACATGTTTGTCATATACATGTAGGTACTCAATTCTCACACATAAATCTGTACATACAAACATATATATATATATACATAAATAAATATGTGCATGCATACTATGTACTTACCTATGCATATCTCTACTGAAATACTCCATCAACCATGTGCCCTGTGGAACATTCATGCAAACGTGAAATTTGGATGTATTTGGCAGGGGTAGACCTGATCAAATTTCATTTTCATCAAGCTGGACTGAACACGCTTGTCTTGGGAGGGTGGAACCCCCTGTCCCCCGTAGCCTATTTACTTAATGCTTTCTTCGTCTTACTCTTCTGTTCACTCTTGCTTTCCAACTTGACCCTCCACTTTGTAGAACTTTGCTAACCCATGCTGCCCTGAAACAGAACTTGACTGGCTGAAGGATTGCAAAATTGAATTGTAAAATAGCATATACACATGTGAGACAAACACTTCGGGAGATATGGGAACACTGGAACGCTTCCGCAACGACCCCCTGATGCTTTCACCACCCTCAAACTGCACTGGATCTTCCGCAGTACCCACAACCGCACTCCACACCTCCACGTCGAGCTTTGAGGGCCTCGTAACGTTCCTGCACTTCGGCAATGGAGGAATAGGAAGATCCACTGGGTGCATCCTGTTGCCCTACTCCTCTTTTCTGAAAAATAAGGAGCAGGAAATCCTCTTTGAAAGGGGTCTGGTTGAGAATGGGATGAAGAGGTATGATTCCAAAGAATGATCAGACCATGGCATCACCTCCCATTCAGAAAAATGATTGACTTTTGCATGCTGCTTTGTGCCCACCCCACTGAGTCTAATATGAACTTGAAAGAGTTCGACATGTTCCCTGTCACCATGTTAGGCGCTTGAAAAAAAAACAGCCCTCTTTCATCAGACTTTTGCCTTTCCTACCTTCTTACGGTCATATGTCCGAAATATCACTGCGGTGAAAACTTTGCGACTGACCTAGGCCTGCTTACATTTGATTTCTTCGGCCAGTTCTATAGATGATACGCGAGAAACTCTGACATCAACACCCAAACTTGAACAATACATGTAATCACCTCAGACAAAAAAGAACATATCTGAGTCTCTGAGTCTGGGTTGCTCATTGCTATATGAACTCAAAAAAAACCAATTAAAAAACTCCCCTGCCCCTTTCGCACCACATGCCCACACTGCTGACCTTCATATGTTGAAAGCGTTTCTTGGCCAACTCGGTCCCTCCATTCCTGGGCTGGGGGGGGCGCGAATCCCAATGCCACCTCCCCAAGAAATAAGGCCCTAATAAGGCCTAATTCGAGGACAATAATTCTTATTTCTGGGGGGGGAAACAGGTGACATAGGCAGGGTACCCTTGGATTCCCATGATATCTAGGTGTTGTGAGTTGAATATATATATATATATTAATAACCTTCACGTCACCCAGCTTGACCACCATCTGTTTTTTTCTCCAAGTTGCTTGTCCGGATGCATCCTTTTGGCCAACCTTCGATATGCGTTGTCCAACTCTCTTTCACTGCATTGAGGTGTCAAACCTGGCGGAAAACCTTTCGGCCACCAGAAATGTGGGGGAAGTTCGCACAGCCAAAATTATGGATGTCCATCGAACCGCCATGGTATTTCCAAAATCTTGATGTTTCAAAACTTTCCCAAAACTGTCAACGAAATCACGGGACCTGGCTGTGGCCACTTCGTCAAGTCTTCAATACGGAAGACTGTTTCCTTTCAACACTCAACTTGCATGATGTTTGCTATACTTCCTGTTTCCCTTCACATGATACCAATCCTAACCCAGCAGAAAAAATGAGGAATGAAGGCATCACCACTCACTGATATGATCTCAGCAGCACCCTTACTCTCGCTCTGGCGCATCTGAAGTAAAGCCGGCGGCACCAAAGAAACTGTAACTTGCCTTGTCCGACAAGCCTTCCAGGATACCCTGGCAACGTCGACTGAGCTCAAATAAACTGAGCCCGTTTCTAAGAGTGACCAGGAACCATGTGACCATACATCAAACCTCTGTTATATAAATCATGTAAAATTTGCGGGTACATGTAGAGGTATGTGCAGATGCAAGAACATTTGCATGTGGTTATGCATGTAGATATGCAAGTGCATCTGTAAACAAAACATTTCTAGCTTTTTTAATTGCATCCAGGCATAGACAAAATATATCGGTATGTATATGTGAATATATATATATATATATGTAGATATATGTAGAATTATGTAGATGCAAATGATTGTAAATGTACACGTAAGACGTGAACATACAATAAATATATGTGCGTAAAAATTATACATCTGAATGCCATCACTTGTGAGGGCCTACAAACCTGCAATTCTGCCCTTTGCTTGCTTTGTCCCTATCCATTCCAAACTTGCTTGAAGGACAACTCAACAACTTTCCACTCGCTTGGCATACAACACTGCAACTCGGCCCTCCCTCAGTCACCTGTTGTTTCTGATAGAGTTGTGAATTTCGAAGCAAGCGTTCTGGGCACAGGTGTTTCAGGTGTTTTTTTTGTCATTTCTGAGAAGAACACATGGGAATAAAGCGTCAAGTTTCGGGTTGTAATCATATTTAACAGCATCTCCCAGGATGGTGTGTATTATAGTTTGGTAGCCCCTAGGTTGAACAAAATTTAAACATGTTAATTCCAAGATGCGAAAAGGAAGATTGGTGCTACCAGGCTATGACTGCACAACATCACACTACACACCACACCGAGCTTGCCACACAAGGAGATGTCAAGGAGACAGAGAAATCGCTGAAGAAATAAACATAGTTTCAAGAAAAAACATCCAGCCACTTAAAATATAATTACCAAACAAAAACCGTCACAACATAACTACACCCTCTCTGAAAACCCCAATCACCTCCTCACCCTCGTCCTAACACTCCGTTTCCCAGGCTTCCCAGGCGTCCAAGTTCATGTACCAATCCTCGCAAATCTCGATGACTCAATGCTTCGAGCCACGACCTCCCCCAATGAAATCATCCACAGGGGTGGAGGTTTATCCCCACCCCAAAAAAAGCACTGAAACTAACAGAGCCACACCTGAAACATGGGATGGGTTGGAAGACTTTTTGGGAGGTTTCTGGCTGAGTTTCAGGTGCGAAAATGCTATGTTAGTTTTCCAGGGAGTGTAAAGTTAGCCATGAAAATTGACCTTGGAACCTCAGAACATTGAAGGCTTGCTTCAAAGTTTTTTGTCATTTCAAGGTGATTTTAGGTTTCCAGCCATTGGTTTTCGGGGACTAATTTTCCAAGAAGGATTTTATTGGAAATGCTAAGATTCATGGCTGGAAATCCACCTTTCTCATATGACATAGCTCCATTTTTCAGCCAGCTATGTTAGCAGACCAGAGTGTAGATGGTGGAAACAAAGGCTCTTAGCTGTCTAAGCTACACACAGTTTGATGGTCAAAAAATGTACCACCTGGGAGGGTTGAAATACTGTGAATTGGTGCAGGATTTTGATGTTTACCGGCATCGTTCATGACACCAATACTTCTGACTGCGGGGGTCCCGATTCAAAATCAACTGGCCATGACCAAATTCTGAAGAATCATAAAGCTCATGAAGCTGATATTGAGTTTGTTCCGCTTCCCATATTTTCAGGATGAAGATTTTTGGAGCTACTCCTGAGAAAATTAACATAGAACCTAGAAACCTGAACCCTCTGGAAAAGGAAAAAACACATCTGCACCCCAAATTGTTGGGTCACATCATCTCTTACAGAGTTGACAAAGATTCATCGAATGGGTCATGTGTCAGCTTGGCTGGGTCCCCTTGGCGCCTTTGTCCAGGTTACATCCAGGAAATGCTATATTGGCATACTATATGTTCAACACACACACACACACGTGATATCATCATACTGTGGTCCTGAAACCGAGTTGCTCAACAAAAATTGTTGCCAAGTTTTAGGAAGAGGGCCAAAGGTTTCCCTAAAATATCAGACTTGCTAAGAGGTAAAAAGGCCTGATCAGATATGAAACAAGTAGAGTTAAGACTGTAGTACTTGGCCTGCTAGGTAGAGCCACAAATGCACAGTGAAGTCTTGAAGAGTATGCATCGTTTCCCCCCACACAAACAAATATTTTCTGGTATCTCAGCCAACTAGATGCTTAAAAGGATTTCGGATTTTCCATGGATTTTCCGACAGAGTTGGAGGACACACTATGCAGCGTTCCTCCGATCCATGGATCCTCCAGGGTTAGCGCCTCGCATCATCTTGTCCAGATTTCATGAGCGAATCCACCTTTGGAGTTGGAGGGAAGGTGGGTCACGGTTTCACCGTTGGTCCAACGAACATCGGAGATGTTTGTTTTGTTTGCAAAAAGGGGAGGCAGCCTTCAAGATATATATTATATGATATATAAATATAATAAACATATATATATTATATGTTTATATTAGAAATACACCAGTAAAATGCAAACTACAAATGGCTTATCCACATTTTTACGCCATAAAAAGGTCAAGGCCAGGAAATCACAGAAATCTTTGAAAGGCAAATAAGATCTACTACCTGATTGTCAACAGCATTTTATATCAAGACTTCTCAAATTTCTCTTGGAAAAGATCCCTCAAAACTGCTGCTTTCCCTTGGAAAAAAAATCCCTGACCCTTGGCAAGAATCGGCCACTTTTAAGTAGCGAGGTGTCATTGACACGATTTGGATGGATGAAGTTCCCCAAAAACATCGACTTCAAGGAATTCGACATTTTTAATAAAAAGGCAAAACACTAAAGCACTACAAAACTTGAAATCTTTGCAAACAAAACTTGGGGAACCTTAGGGAAAAATTAGGGGAATCACCACTGACCACCCCCCTTAAGAATCCTTTTACCAATGATTTCACCATTTTTTGCCACGGAATCTACTTACCATACAACAACACCCTCCGCACCTTTAGGCTCCAAATCGGCAATATGTGAAGATGATGATGTTTTCACAGGGCCCATAGCTAAGACCACAACATTTGGGAGCATCTTCTGTGTAATTATTGGAAGGTCCCAAATATTCATAGATACTTAGGGTGCTGAATTTTGCAATCATTTCTGGCAGTGATATTTATGTTACATAGATGTGGGCATATGAGCTTGTTGGCTCCTTGCTGGAACCGTTACTCGCAGAAATCATCTCATTCAGACAGTTTCCTCAAATTATGCTGAATATGAAGCCTTTCAAGGAGATAGCTTCAGGGCTTCCATGTAGCACTTGACTACTAGAAGGGAGGTGTAAAGTCGACGGCCCCACGTACGTGTAAAGCCGACCGGGAACGCGATGATTTGGGATCATTGGGGGAAAACACCAAACATCACTAAACTGCACGGAAAGCTTGCGCACACTGGATCAAGATACCATCAGTTCCCAGTCCTAGACAAGATACGGTGCGTTCGCCAAAGGTGTGCCAAGTACCATCCTCGTTGCACACCAAGTGACGCCTCGGCTGATGCTGAGATCTACATGCCCCTCTAGGAACCTTTCTCCAAAATCAGCTGCTTCAGTGGAAATTTGGGATGTTTTTGTTATGTCTGGCGATGGGACGTTTGGAGGAACATCCATCCAAATCATGAAAACAACCCCTTCAGGAAGGGTAACCCTGGATGAGCAATCTCCCTGGCTGCTGATTTACCTTATCCAAAAAATTAATGGCCTTCTCTGAATTTACCTTTGGGGAGTAGTCATGACATGTTAACCATGTATTTTGACACTAAGGTGCTATACTAAATTCATCCCAAACTCCAGGGTTTCCTATGTCCAAATACTGGCCTTTTTTTGGATGTTTGCTATGTCTGATAATCAACCGTTTGGAGGAACATCCATCCAAATCATGAGAAACCCAAGCCCTTCAGAAATGGCAAGCCTGGATGAGCAATCTCCCTGGAGCAGCCGTGACATGAAAAAAAACATGAAAAAAACACTGTATTTTGATACTTACTGACGTGCCTATACCAAAAACTCCGGTAATCTAACATAGCTGGCTGAAAAAAGTGACCCAAACATTGAAGATGGGGATATTCCAGCCAGCTATGTTAGTTTGAGGATAAAGTCATCCCAAACTGCAGGCTTTCCTATGTCCAAGTATCTGGTCCTTTAAGAAAACAGCTCGAAACGGTTCAACCAGGCTTCCCTGGCGTTTGGCCTGACTCAGCATCCACCTCAGCAAGGAGATTTTGTGGGATGATTTCTTTCAACAACTCCATCCGAAATAACAACATCCACTTCAAAAACCAGAGGAAAAAACAACAAGTCGAAAAGCAACAAAAAAAATGTTTGGGAAAATGGATTTTTTCGAGAACATTCCCCCTTGTTTTCGACCATCATTCCTTTCCACCCGATAAAAAGGGGGCCTCTGATCATCATGCTTCAGTGCAGGGGACCCAAACCAAAGCGACGTTTCCTTCACAAACTTTTGGTTCATTTTTGAATAGCTATGGGGCTATGAGAGGGCCCATTCGTCATTTTTGGTATCATGAAGCATGGAAACGGGTAGTCCCAGATCGTGAGGTAGTTACATATATGAATATGTATTCAGATCTATTATCTGAAGATCTATATATATCCAAATGCTCCACACCTGATGAATCTCCAATATCCTGAAATCAACTTTTGATGAAGGGCCCTTTTGCTAAAGCAAGGAGGAGTTCCCCCTCAATCCGTTACCAGTGATGTTAGTAGCCCTGCAGTTTGCCCATTCGCTGGGGTATGCAGCTGATCTCAAGATGATGGGTCGCCCTTGCCTGAGGTTTTGCACCATGAAAGGAATTCATTCAAACGGTGGGATTGGTAGCAAACCCACTGGCATGTATATATGTAGAGTATTTGCAGATGATTCAAAACATAAATAATTTGATTATTACTAAAATATAGATATGAATATACTATGGTATATTTACAATATCTCAATCTCACTCTTGATGTTGGATTTTTAGCGGCTTAGATGCTACCTATCCCGTTGATCTTCTGGAAGGATATGTAAGAGTCGAATGGCGGTGTGATGTCATGTTGTTTTTTTCCATGCTTTTGGATCAAATCATACCCTTCAACGAACAGCCTGCCGGACTGCGGCTGGGGGTCGGAAAATCAGCCAGCCTTCCTTATTTTCTTTAAACATGAACCTTCAGTAAAAAGACGACAGCAATGCATAAAGAAATCCATCTTAGAAGGGAACTGCAACAAAGGATGTTGACCTTTGGAGCGTGTACCATGTGAATTGAAGGGTGGTAGTAAATGCATGGTAGAGCAGGATCAGATGTATATGTATATATATATATAAATAAATATTTCTGTGTGAATCTAGAGAAATAATATCATAAATACTATATGTGCACACACAGTCGTATAGATCACAAAATACATGTAACGAGAGACCTCTGCTAACTATTCCTATGTCAGGGATTTTGGATACCCAGGGTGTGTTGTTCAACACTGCCCCGAAACAACTCTGCACTCAAATTTGAAACATCCCAAGTTGGTGGCCTAATGGTAGCGGGTTTGGCTCCAGATTCTGAAGAGATACCCAACCCGCTTCCAATCTCGAGCCCGGGCCCCGGCCGTTTTTCGCTCCCCATCTGATTCTGGGTGGCCGATCTCATCAAATGCAATGGGTTCTCCTTTTAACGTGGAGCGCGCCTGCCAACGAACGAGATGTCGATTGAAATGGGGGGATCTTCCTTAAACAAGCATTTTTTTTGCCAGGGCATCCAGAGGGTTTGCCCACAATGAGACGCAGTGGCCGAGAAGGTCACTGGAAAATGAACGGATGCAGCATGAATTTTACAAGAGCTGAGCATGGCTGAGCATCATTGGTGCCATGTACCCCTCTTTCAGCAACTGAACAATAGAAATCATGTCCCAAGTGGGGCAAAAGGTTGGAGAGCGTCAATGATTTTTCACACATTTACGGGTAGAAGTTTGTAGGACACTTCGTGAGAGCGAACCACCACGAATCAAACGACGAACAGTGTGCCTGGAGGAAAGCTATTCCTAATGGAGTAAAACATCTTCAAATGTTCGATGTTCCATACTTCTCCGTTGCCATAATTTGGTTAACCAGAATGTAGCTGGGGTTTTCTCCAAACCAAAAAGTCAAAATGCAAATTCATGACTTTATTTTCTGAACTTGGGACTGATCTTCGAAATGCTCTAAATCACATTTTTAACAGTTTCTTTTTCAGAGAATTGGCATATGAGTCTCACCAATCACCCGAAACACCTAGAGAACCCGAGAAGGATGATTTTGAAGTTGGAGGCCTTTTGATATTGGTTTGTATCGACTCAAAAGTGTTGACCAGGAGTGATGATATCCCTCTACACCACTTCAAGACATGACATGAAGGCAACAAACCTTTCAAACTGCTGCGAAGCCTTTCAACCATCACCATTTGGAAATTCCATGAACATCCCATTTTCACACTCCCCCCACTGACATCGAGCTTTTGTAACGACTTTTCTTGTGCTTGCATCTTGGCGAATCCGAAAACTGCCTTGAGCAGTGGTCACCACATGAACCTGCAGGAACGATCAACAAAACTGTACAAGTGCAGCCGGTCCCGTGGTCCGTTGTTTTGGAAGGATCTGCAATGCCAGAAGCAAAAATTTGCCTTGGACTGCTTTTGAAGCCCAAGAGTGAACAGACAAGATACAACCTAGAAGCAATGCTGAAAGACATTCCACCCATTCTGAAAAGTCAAGAAGCCTTCGGAGCATGTTAGTTGACGCGTGACTCACATTTTTGAAGCGGACCGGTGCATTCAGCAGCCCTCTGGCCAAAAAAAATGCTGTACATGTACTCTTCCTTACGACAACTTTTAACCGCTACCGTTTTCACAGCGCCTCAAACCACCTAACATGATCCATATCGTCTAGAAAGTGGCTGGCACGCTTCCAAACTGAGCCCTTTACTTCTACCTTCTGAAGCCGACGAGTCATGCATCTTGACCCTAGAGATCCCTAGAGTATATTCTCTTCGGGGTCCATTAATGATGAACCACTGCCCAAGTCCAATGGCCTAAGCTCCTTAATGATTCTACTTTGAAGGCATTCGTAAAATCCAGTGGAATTCTTTGGACTTCATGGTTGAGCAAATGGTAATGATTACTAGCTTTAGACTGTAATATTTTGAAAGATTGTAGAAGGATTCCTCCAATCCTTTCACCTTTCGGTGTTTTCGGCAGCGGTTTTTCGATCGCATCCTAACTTCAAACGTTGCTCATAACGACCACACACTCATTTGGTGTGAGCTGGACCATACAGTAATGGGACCCCCTCGCTATCAGAAAGAACCTATAGACTAGCAAACCACACAAATCAAGTGACTTGTAAGTGGGTATGACTAGGGATAGTTCCATTTATATATATCCAATCATTGTCCTTAAAGAGCAATTAGGGGTGATTAGGGGTCCCAGACTGTAGAATCCCTAGAAGATTCTACAGCTACTCGTAAAGTGGCCGGAAGCACCAAATGATAATGCCCAGCGCTGCCAACACCAACACCTCAGCCACCAGCCATCTGCTACCAACCTATAACTAGTTGGTGGTTGAACCAACCCATCTGAAAAACATTCGTCAAATTGCATCATGTCACCAGGGATCGGGGTGAAAATTAAAAAAACTTGAAACCACTGTATCTCCATATCTACATGTGCTCATTCGCTCGTTCCACTTCATCTAGCACTGACTGGGGATTCATCACGGAAAGGGCGCAAAACATCCTGACTCGGTTTTCAAAATTCAAACTACCAGAAACTTATCCCACAAGGAAATCAGAATTCCCAACCATCCATTTTCAGGTGCTATGTTAGTTTCAGATAGCCAATATCGCACTACCAGAAGATAGCCAATATCGTGAATCATAAGATTCCAAGCAATCACATAGTTATCACCATCTTTTGTGAGGTCCACAGTCCACAAATATATTCATCAATGCATGTATGTTCTGGAAAAATTGGGATAGTTCACCAACTTACATTTCCTCTGAAATCAGGAGGATTCCCTTATCAATCTACCCTTGGGGCGAGGTTGTGTGACGTCACATGCACTCACACGCATGTTACTGTACATATATGATTCTAAATTTAGTAGCTTCGGAATGCTTCGGACATGTAAGGCCTGTTGGAATTCTTCCATCGGGCCCTTTCTTTCAACTGGCAGGAGGCTACAGAAGCTTGCTCCCTTTTCTTCTGTTTCAACCACTTGGGAAACAAACCTCATGGCCCCAATGTCTTCACATCCAGTCCATGCCACGCAAAGCAATGTGATCCAATAGTACCACCGCCGCTGCCTAGTTCGACTCCCCATTTCCTCAAGGTGAACATTTCGCCAGATGAAAATTTTTGGTCAAAAAACACATGTGAGAGAAGCTTCCACAATGATGACAATGGATGACAATGGTATGTTTAACCTGTGGTTTCCTATTGTTTAATCTCTTGGGCGAGGTGGTTGATGTGCTGAAGCTTCCCAAGCGCTCCCATTGGCTTTTTCAATATGGCTTGGCTAAGCAACGCCCAGAAAATGAATCTCCATTTGTAACGGAAAATCCAACGCTTTCGGACTTTGGTCAACTTTCAATTTTCGATATTGCCTATGGAGTGGGCTATGTTGTTTGAAAAAAGTCTGCGTTAAATTTAGGTCCTATGAAGGGAGCATGCTAGTCCCTGCAATACTGTTAGCATTACTGTATACGTGATCACCCGTGATGGAAACCCCTACCTACCTACTAATACCCAACAGCTAACCCCCCCGAAACCCCAAATGAAACCCATCGCAGGGCCAAGAATAGCCAGCCATTAAGGGACAAAAGGGTGCACTTAATAGATAACAGCCTACAGTAATTAGTGCCCTAGCGATTCGAGATCTTCGATTGGACTCCGTGGTTGTCGCTGTTGCGGTTGCGGTTGCGGTTGTTGTTGTTGTTGTTGTTGTTGTTGTTGTTGTTGTTGTTGTTGTTGTTGTTGTGGTCGTTGCCTTTTTCTCTTCCGGGCCATTTCTGGTTGTTTCCCAGTTAGCTCAAGCCATCCATCCCTTGTTGCCTCGTAGAGGAAGGAAATCTCTCGGCCGCGGCCCAGGCAGGAGCCCATCCGTTGCCAAGCCCAGAGAGAGGCTTCGGCAGGCCTGGCGGGTGGGTTGGGGTAGGTTGGGTTTACGTGGATTGGTCAGGCTGTTGGAGTCTATGGCAAAGGAAGGCTTGCAGCGCATTGGAATTTGGGAAAGCTACATTGAGAGTTCACAGCATGTGCAAGACAATGATGATATGATGATAAAACCCGAAAACTGTTGTGAAAGAGATACAGTACGCCCTTGAAAACTAACATATCCCCCTGAAAATTGATGGTTGGAAGATGAAATTTTGAGGGTCTATGTTAATTTTCGGGGTCATCAAAACATATCAAATATTAGAACTACAAGAGAGTATATGATCCAACAGGGCTCTCGAAGGCGCCTCTTTTAAACTTGAAAACAAGGCAGGAGTGGAAATGGCCGACTTACCGCCATTTCCATTCAGGAATGACCATCGATGCTGTATATCAATGTGAAGAGACGCTATATCTATGTAATTTTATTGTTGCGCCCACAAAACAAGACATCACGAAAATGTGCAAAAGTTACATACCATCTATGTGTCCTTAAGTATCACAAACCATCAAGAATATGCTTTCTAAAAATCATGGGAACCTAACCCTCCCCCAATGCCACCCCCCAAGAAATATATAAGGTCTTATTAAGGGACTATTAACCTTTGGTTTACTGGTTTCCCTTTGGTTTCCATGAAAAAAACCAGGCCATCTTCAGACCCTGTAGCAACCTGAAAAGCCATCGGCTTTCTTCATAGTGCGGTACCGAGACCACCGGCAAGGGGAGCGCAGCACTGGCCGGCGCCTGAGAAATTGGAAAGGGACTGTGCTTCAAACATAGCAGCTGTAGACACTTCAGGATCAAAGTAAAATTTGACATCTAAAATAGCCACGAATCTGATTTGTTTTAATCATTTTATGTAAAAACAGTACAAATACATGGAGATGATGTATTTCCTGTAAGGGTCTTATTGAATACTGTTCACGGTGATCCATTGAAATCATCTGGGATTGATTTTAGTTTGTCTTGTGTACAATCGTCGTACACCTTCAGGTCAAAACTCACCCATTTCATTTCATGTCCTCGTCCAAAAAAAATTCTGGGCAATTTACTACAAATCCTTAAGGCCATTTTGTGTAGGATTCCCTTACTGTGCATCTGATAGCCCGTGTTGGGCCTGTGTACGTTGTGTGTTGGGCCTTTTGGGGTGACCTCGGCGGTTTGGTCGCTAGAAATTCCCTAGAAAAATCCCCCCCCCCCCCCGATGTGCTTCAACTTTCAACCCTTCTCACCTCCTCTTGAGACCACCGCCGTGGCAACTGCAACCGTTGAGTCCACACCTGGACGAAAAAGGCAACTTAGAAACCATTAGAAACCTTTCAAAATCCTTTCCATTTGGGTGTTTCCAAAAATAATGGTATCCCAAAATGGATGGTTTATAAGGGCAAGCCCTATTAAAATGGATGATTTGGGGATATCATTATTTTTGGAAGCACCCATGTTGGAAATTTGGAAAGAAACATACATTTTTGGCCCTTGAAACCTTCAAACCCCACCGACATGTGTGTTTTTTCAACCAACTTTTTTGGATGGTTGGAATGAACTTTATATATCCTCCCCTTTTTTTCTCCCCCCATCCTCCCTCCCTCCCCTCCAAAAAAAAAATGGACTCCGGGAATTCCTATATGGCTTCAACCAATGAAGGTATGGAGGCTGGCTGGTATCTTGAAAAGCATGGGACCCCGGAGGGGGACCTTACACAAACAGCCATCATGGCTAAGGTGAGGAAAAAACTTCCAAAATCCTGGGAACTGATTTTCCATTTTTTTAGTGATTGGGGTTCATAGGTTCAGATCACTTATATTAGTGGTCATATCATTTCATTACTTTATTGGATAAACTGGGTAGGAAAATCCATCCCATAGACAGAAAATAAACAGGGGTTTTTTCACTGTTCATGACATTTCTGATATGGAGGATCAACAAGAAAAATGGTATATATCAGTAGCGGATTCATCGGATTTTTCCCTGCTCCAAGTTGGACATCAACTTCCTCGACTTGGTGAGGACAAAAGAGGCCAACAAAAAAAACTGTTGCCAACACAACTCTTGAGGATTTCCATTTCTATCCTCCAAAAATTGCCCAGGATCATATTCCCATCTCGTTCAACAACTCAGACCCCCCTGCATCGTTGTCCATCCGCAATCCACCTCAGGGATAAGGATCTCGCCACGACACACAGGGCAGATCATGGACGCTTGGCTACTCCGGGCATGTTGCAAAAAGTCCTCGTTTTTCAACCACCAAGGAACTGAGAGGTCGGCTCTTGTCCAGGGACGAATTCGAGTGAAGTTTTTAAGGAGAATCGTGGACACGAAATGGCAAATGGTGTACCATGGGAACATCATTTGCAGGAACAAATAAACATCAAAAACATTCGAAATTTCACTCTACCAAAAGCAAGAAAAAGTATTCACCGCTTCAGCTTTTCATTGACATCTCATCGCATCTCTTCCGCAAGATTTGGTCTAAACAAAAATCATTGGGAATCATCAACTCATAAAACTCGTTGTCATGAAAACCCGGTGGTTCAACCCGCTCCTCCCAGCAGTCAGTGCAAAAACGATGATCTTCCAACTCAGAGCTCGGAGCCTCGCAACCGATCCATGGATTCCACTGATTTTGATGGAAAAAATTTACAGTAGTAGGTAAATATACCCTCCAGGGAATTAACATATCCCACCATGGAAAAAGGAAAATCATCTTCAAAATGCCATTTTGGGGGGATATGTTAGTTCCCTGAAGGGTATGCCAATCCCATGGATCCATTTTTTTTGGGGGTTTGGAACGTGCACATGAATGTCAGATTTTCATTACAAAAAGGAGAGAACAAAAACGGCCTGGAAATCATGCGAGTTCTTGAAATCAAATAGCGACTTCTAGGGTGAGTTTGATAACAGTTGCAAGAAACCTATGGGTTGGCCGTGGGGGAATATGAACATCAAAAAAATTGTAAGAGACACTGTTTTCTCACTGTAAAAATGGCGGAGTGCAGGCAATTAAGCAGATTCTTGAAGACTTTTCCTTCCTTCACCACTTGTGAGGTTGATTGAGGTTGGCATATGACTACTGAAAAAATGAACATAGAAAATCTTGGAAACAAGCATCCGCCCTCTGGTAAACCAATATCCTTCTGTTCAATGGGAAAGACATCTTCTAAGGGTCCGTTTTCCATTGCTATCTTAGTTTACCAGAGTGTAGTCGGGAAGTTGAAAAACATCCCTAGTAAAATACTATCAAAATATATCAAAATGGTAGATTTTCCATGGCTACGGCTATGTTAGTTTACCGTAGTGCAATATATTGGTTCATGCCTGGACATTGGGTACTTTATACTTCGCACAATACATCATCCAAACCTTCGGGAGATGCTGCAAGACAATTTTAGGTGCAGTTGACCTGAAACCTACAGCCTACTGTTGATGGACAAAATCATGCACCAGTTGACATAGGAAATATCACAGTGTCTTAAGCATCCGTCGCAAAGGTGCAAGATTTTGTCCACCAAAATATGTTGAAATCATATCAAAAATGCCCACACTTCCGTTCCAACTACCATGCAACCCACTCACAAGCTTACCAACAACCCCATGCAAGGCACATTTCTTGCTGCGTGCGGCGGCACCAGAGTGTGCTCCTGGTTTTTTGCACAGGTGAAAGCTGGGAAGTAAAGAATCAAATTGCGATGATATTTCAATTTCCATTAAAAGGATGCAATACACAGAAATGGAAGAAATCAACGATTAAACTGAACCAAGTAGAAGCCTTTTCAACAGAAAAGGAACTTATCAACAAGCTTTCAAACTTGGTTGCAACATGATCTGTCAGGTTTCCTGGTCCCCCTCTTCTCCCCATTGATCCAGTTTTCTGTCCTTTTCGCTGAGGCAAATCACACACGGACGTTTGGCTTCCTTGGCACGTCAGAACTCAAAACATCACAAAGAGCTTCAAAGTGAAGCTTCCCCTTGAAGTTTTTGAAGAGCTTTCCTGGAGACAACTCTACTCATATTTGGTTTCTTGTGGGAAATGCAAAAAAAACGGATGCATCTGGAAGGTCACAAAAGCAAGATAAGTAAGGCTTAATGGCCCACCACCAGACTTCATAAAGCCAAATGTGTGGCATTTCTATTTGGATCTGCGATGAGAGAACCTGCAGTATCATTGTAGACACTTCCAAAAGATGCTATAATCTTCAAAAAAGTGCAACCTCCTATGCATCTAGTGGAACTTGGAACTTGATAGAATTTGCAGCGTTCTATTGGTAACCAAGGGGCGAGGAAGAAATTCTTCCGTCCAAAGTTGAAGTTAAACCATGCCTGTCGTGTGCTTGAACTTGGCAGAATTGCGAATGAAAGAACTTGGACCCAGTCTGCCAGTTTCCCATTGCTGGTGCGGATCCCCGGCAAGTCGTTCTTCGGAAAGGACACTAAGATATCCCGCATTTTTTGGTCCGAAGGATCAACGGAAGCCGATGCTTTTCAGTGACAGGCCTTGCTCTTCTTGTAGAATTCCTCGTCAGAAGAGAAGTCCTCATCGTTAAAAAAACAAGATCAAACTTTGAAAGGGCAAAAATGTGGTGATAAAAGTGACAATCCTCTTCTATTGACAGGGGTGAGAAGTGCGACTGGTGCTATAAAAGGTATAGATGCAGGAAGAATTTGGATAATTTAGCTACCCTACTTCAGCACATCTAAAGATTATATATCTATATATGTATATTCGATTTGCCAACCAGGAAGATTTCCATGATGTTTTCGTTCATGCCAATCTCATGCTGGAAGAACATCAACTTTGCCTGGAAGAAAACGGATCGTTGGATCGGCACTATGCGGTTCACCGTTGATGTCAGTCCAATTTTGATTCCTCAAATCCCCCCCCATTAAAACGGGATTATTTGTAGAGAAGCAAACACTGGAAAAAACCCCCGGCTCCAAATCGACACCTCCCCAAAAACAACAATCAATAGCGATCACCAAGTGCCTTGAATACAGGAAAATGGTGGCATTGGCCATCTTCAAAAGTATATGTACAAATATTCATTCACATAAATGCATGTCCAGTACATGCATTCCAATACAGAACAACACATGAATATGCATATACATAAATTTAATACGTATAATCATATTCATACAATTTTCATAATTTTACATACATTTGCACGTATGCGTATATAAACAAAAATATGTATATATATATATACACATACAACATGCTTGACCTTAAAATTCAATCATCTCTACCTACTTAGGGATGACTCCCGGAGATGATTATTGGATCATGCCATGACCATCCCAACACCATGGCACTGTAAAATGGATAAAACAAATCTCTTGGACCCTCAAGCTATTGAATCCATGAAAAAATAGGATCCTTGTATTAAAAAAATCAACAGCATCTTCATCTTCAACTAATCAACTTTGACAAAAAACAAAAAACATGTGTCAAAGTGACAAAAGCAGCTGCTGCAAGTATTCCAAAACAATCATCCCAACCAATCGGCCCAACAAGGTCCTGTACCGCCAGGTCTGTTTCCACAATGGGCGGCCCGGGCCCACCATCCTCGTGGGGTCTTGGTCTCAAAGGCGTAACACCTGCAGATCTTGTTTGGGGATGAAGCCTTGTAAGGGTTGCCAGTGAGTTGCTATATATATATATATATGTATATATATATATACATATTCATTGGCGATGTGTCAATCACATCCTATTTTCTTATGCTTCACTTCTTTTGGGGTACAATTAGTAGGAAGATTTGGAGAAGGAAACCTTTCCAGACAGAAAACACTGAAACCTGATTGAACTTCAAGATTTCAAAAAAGCTCCATCTCCCCAAAAAATCCAAAAAAGACATCCCTAAAAATCAGACTTCCTTACACAACTACATCTATACCATCCCCAGGCATCTGTGGATGTTTTTTTTCCATCGACTTGGGGGGCCCATCTCCATGGCGCTCTGTGGTCCCACATCTTGATAGATTTGATATCCATTTCCAAGCAGTTTTTGGGGGGGAAACATGCATAGCTTGTGAAAATGCATGGGTCACCAATGATGCCAATAGCTTCTTACTCAGGATGTCAGTGAAGCCTGAGAAGATCCCACATATTTAGGTTTGTTGGGTTGCCAAGCTCACCTTTTCAGCTCCCACTGGCTGGGGGGGAGGGTGGGGAAGCCTTCCAAATGACGGCAATACCTCAAGCTATGAAACTCTGTGATGCTGAACTAGATGGTTTAGCTTATATCCATGCGTAATGGAAGTACAGCCAAGCGTCAGGGAGCAAGAAACAGGGGCAACTAGTCAAAGTGAGCCAATTCAGATATTTCGTGATCTCATTCCTTTCAATATAACAACTGCATTTTTCCTCGGTTTTTGGCGCATTTTAATGTCATCACCCAAGTCATCCTCCCGGTGTTTTCCATCATCCCTAACAACCCTGTGGCTTCCCATCTCCCCAATCTTCGCCCTCCGGCCCCCCAACCTTTCTCCAAGTCGGAGAGTTCCAGCACCGTCGTTCCAGCATTTCGTGGTCCCAAGCGTAGGGATGCGCTCGCACAGGCGGATCCGCCAGCAATTAAGGGAACGATGCGCTCATCCAATGCCATGGCTGAAGGTTGAAAACGGCAGCCGGCCCCGAAAAAGACGATGATTCCCACACCCTTTTGTGGGCCTTCAATTTTTGTTGTTGTTGAAATTTAAGGACCTGGAAGTGATTCTTGCCCAAAACCAACTGAATTCAACAGGTGTACAGCTTTGATCTTTTATTCGAGCAATGTTGCAGTTGATGTATCGGCTGGTTTCCTGCTCTGCTTCCAAGTTGCAATGCTCAAAATCCAACCTTTGGAGGAGTGATAATTTCTTTACACAAAATCCTCTAACTTGCGTATTTGGTAAATTAAACGCCATGCATTTTGGAATTCACTGAAGTCAGTTGGACCCAGAAACCATCTTAATTGTGCAAGCACTTGGCATGTGGGTTGCTTTTGATGGTTGCTTGAAGTCACTGAAACACAAGACTTGACCTGGAAATCTGACATCTTTCAAGTGGCTATGGATGAAAGAAAAGTCATACATGTCCAAAAAGCTCGGCGCCTTGGCTACAACACCAAAGCAAGAAGATAGACTCAGATAGACATGTTTTTTGGATCTACCACCCACCACTAACAGTGGCAACTTAACGTTTCGCATTAGTGTCTCGATCGAGTGTGAAAAGCTCCAGCGATATGCGTGAGTCTAGCCATCTGAAACATGGGAATGATAAAAAACTAGATGCAATGATGTTGGACATGATGCAACAGAACCAACAGGGACACAACAAGCAGAAAACACATTGTCACTCTATTATGATCTCTACCCAACAGTGGCAAATTAAAGGTTGAGGTTAGGATTTCCTACTGAACATGTAGTAATCCTCGAGGGATCCCTGGCGAGGTATCCCTGGATCCAACTGTTGGATTTCCAGCCTTCGCTTCAGGAATCCCCGTGGTACCTGGAAGATCGTGGCTGCAGTGGTGGCTTATGTTGTAACACATATAGGTATAGAATGTAGATATATTGTTCCTTTATATAAACTTGGACAAATAGGCATAATACTCATTTGTAAATGTACGCATGTTTTTACATTTTGATTAAACAGAGAAAAAATTACATAATACATGTCATTCCCAGTTTTGAAAAGAAATATGGTTTTTGACGGTCCTAAATTGGTCCTACAAAAATCAAATATGAATGTGTAATAATATATACTGTAAATATATTTACAAAGCATGCAAATGAAGTCTTGTGTATGTATAAAATTGTTATTTTCCTTTTTCTGGAACCGAGACAGGTGATAATCGAACCCTTCCAATTCTTCAGCTTGCAGGTAAAACACAAAATTCTCAACATAGGCTCAAATCAACTTTATGTACCCTCCCTGAACGTCAATGGTTGGAAGATGGCATTTCCTTTTTGGATGGCCTATTTTCAGGGGCGTGTGTCTCATCTAATCTGTTTACCATGTTCGTTACACTAGGAAGCTTAGAGACCAGCAACCTTAGCACCCCCAAAGTGGAACGAAAGCACCTTAAAACCTGCCAAAAGTCGACAACGAGCAATGGAAAAACAACCATTCCACAAAATGCCTCTTGGAAACTGCGAGGAGATTTCCATTACCAACATATATATGATATATATATATAGTTTGTTTCAAAAAGTACCGGTACACTTAGTACTTATTATGCAATTCTCAGGGTGAAAACCCACCAAAAACATGGTGTCTTTGTTGGCTCGACGTCTTTTTAAATTAAAAAACTATACAGTTAAGGAATTTTGAGCTATGCCTTCCGACCAATCAACCCCCAAAGAACCTGATTGAGCAATGTCAGCATCGTCATCGTCAGAGCTTGGTCTGGTTGAGGCGGTTTCCTGGACGCTTGGGTGATTCCTCTCTCTCTCTCTCTCGCTCCTAGGAGAATTACTTACCAAGAGAAGGTCTTGGACGGGTTTGGACGGGTAACAACACATACAACAACATTTTTCTTAATCAATTAAAGTACTATACAGTACTACTAAAATGAAAAATCGTAGTTCAAATCGGATCAACAGGGAGTTTCGGGAGATTTCGATCAATTGGCGCAGCCGCAATTTACCCCTAGAAACGGTTGATCCTCAAGAGCCAAGCAGCTACGCAGCTACACATGGAAGATTCTGCGACTTTAATGATCCCTCCCCACAGCTCAGTGGTTTCTGTACTTCCCCTCGAATTTCACATTGCTTAGTCAAGGTCATTTTGTGCCTAGGATAGATCAAGGTATAATTGGTGCAATATGAATATATATGGTGCCATCCTTGCCCCTGGTTCTATTCCCTCAGAGATCTCCCCCCGAACCAAGGACCAGCATTTTCATGGCAACTTCTTCTTGGTCAAGATACGAATGGCCAGGGTGTTTCTCAAGTTTTTTGGGAACAAAAACTGGGAAAAAATCCACTGTGAGGAATGGGGCATCAGCGAACTTGATCGAATCGAAATTGCTCCTTGTCCTCATCTGGAGGCTGTGTGATGGTAGGCTCCTAGGACATTTTTTTCGGTCCATAAATCTCCGGAATCCCATTTTTTTTCGATGAACTTCTTCTGGGACAGAAAACCTCATGGGTTCAGTTCACATCTAGTTAGACACACTCCACGTTGCATCATGGCATTTTATAGTTACTACTTGTGTGACGTTAGCATCATAATTTTATAGGATTTCATTCAACACAGCAACGACCAGTAGATATCCACTTGAAAAATGACATGGAATTTGAAAGACTATACTTTCCCGATGCATGTCCCCTTTAAACATCATTCAAAAAAGGTCCATTGCAAGCCCCTTTCAGGATGAGGTTTTAAAAACACACCTCCTGAAGATTGGACATTCATTGCAAACGTTGTTCCAGCACAAGAATCTCCATTTCCAACCCTGGATTCAGTTTTCAGCCCCTTTTTTTTCTGGACTGAATTCCTCCGGAATCTCATGGTTCCGAGTGGTTGAAGCTTCATCCTCCTGAGGCAAGGTGGCCCTTGGGATGATACCCTTGCTGTTTAAACCCCCTTCAGGAGCACTTTAAAAGGGATATACCCACTATATAAGGTGTATACAGGATTGTTAAGGAACTAAGGATACCATTTTAAGGGTACCACCATTTTCCCTATGAAAGAAACAAAAGAAAGAAATCAAGAAGGAAACCAAGGAAACACGAAAGGACACCAAAAAAATCTACCCGGCTCCATAACTGATCTCTCTCCCATCGGTGAAATTCATCTATTTTTTTGGATGCTTTCACAAAAAAATTGCTTTTTCTCCCCTGGCGAGACTGGAATTAGAATAGTTCACAACCTCAAAAATGGCTGAAACAAAGCAATTTCATGGAACTTCCACTTAAAGAAACCACCTTTTCGTTGCATGGCGTCGCCACCAGTTACCTGGATTCTACAGCCCATATGGCAAGGACGAGTCTCCTTTTGCCGCTACATACCTACACATGCTGGATAAATCAACTAACCATGCTAGTTCACCATAATTTTTCTTCGTTTCAACATGATGGTGAACTTCCTATTGAAACCAGCATTAACACACCTTAAGAGGTTTTAGATCTTGCCCGTGATCAAGCTTTCAACATAACTTCGGGCTGCCTTCACTTCGTTCTCCGGCTCTGGTGCTTCGGGCTGACCTAAAGGATCCTGGCACATGGGTTCCATGCCATCATTTTTTGGGTGAACGTGGCTAAGCTCTTACTTCTTTTTTTTTTGGGGGGGGGGTTGTGTTAGTCACTTCAGTTAGCACGGCTTCATTGATGTTTCTTGTCATATCATTGTCTTTTTGGCAGTAATATTTTCAAAAGAATTCATTTAGATTCCAAAAAGGAAAAAACGTCATCGCGTACCCTAGGGTGAAAAGTAGATGGCTATGGTCACGTTTGGTAATGTGCTGCGGGAGGGGGGGGGCTAGAAGAAACCAATACATGAGAATTGTGTTGATCACTTGGGCCCTGGACTACTGGTACATTAATGGCTTGTGGCCTGCTGGTTCGGAGATTTGAGGGATGCACCGAAAGAAATAGTTCCTTTCATTGTGGAATTGCAGGGTTCCACACCACCAACCCAAACTATGATTCAATCATTGGTGATTCAACCAACCACCCAGTTTTTCCACAAAATCTGAAAACATGTTCTTCACTTCACTAGATTTCTCTTCCCCTTACAGGGTGAACATGAACACCACTGTACACAAAATCTGGCGACAAAACCTCAGAAAATGTCTTTTTGCCCTGAAGGGATGATACACTAGTTGAGGTCCCGGAGTTGCGTTTTGATTCTCTCCAACTGGACTTTACAGGAACCCCTTTGGACCAAATCCATCTTCTATAGATTCTTAGCGTCAGTCTTGAATCCTTCCCGGAAGCCCAACGGTCCGTGGCACTTTTACCCCCTTCAACTTAGTGCATTTTTTTCTTCCAGTTTCGGGAGTGATGACCTAAACCAGATAAATGTTAACAGGGATCCCTTACCACAAAAAAGATCACAGCCTCCTGGTGCTCACCCGTTGCTGAACATCTCCATCCAATGTCAATTTGTTTTTTTTTTCCAGATTCCCAGGCCTGCTGCGCCTCCTTTTCGGCCTCATCTATCCGTGGCTTTGACGGAACAAAGACCTCAGAAAGGACCCCGGCTGTAACTCTTCTCCAAGGCTCTTGCCGAAAAAACTCCTGATTTCGTGACTTTCAGCGGTTCCGCGTCTCTTTCCCTGGCCCTTGAAAAACCCCACAACATCGCTGGAAAAACTGCAAGAATAAGATGAACAACGATGTTTTTGCAGTTAGTTAGAAGAACAATCTAGCATGGTTTTCCGAACGTTTGATTTCCTTTCTTGCGAACGGCAGGTGCATGCACTTCCAACAGATCCCGCGCAAATCCCAACTTTAGTTCCTGCTGCCCGATAACAAAAACAAGAAACAAGCAAAGAAGACAACAAAGAAAGAAAGAAAGANTTGCAACTCAGAATTTTGGTAGCAACATGTAGCAACCTTGCAAGATTTTAACAGCAACCTTGCAAGTTTTCATGAAAGATCTTGCTTTTCTTCGCTTGCATCATACCGTATGCAAGGTTGCAAGGTGAGATAGTTTTTTTCTATACAAATGTCAACTGTTCAACTACAATGACCAATTAAAACTTTTAGAACACCCATTCCTGAATCAAACGCCACAGTTTTTCCATAGTTTTTCATTCTGGTCCTCATGATTCAACTTGGAGTCGCTTTCCCATTCCGCCATTGCATCCAAATCACTTTTGTAATTGTCTTACCTCCGACCCTTCACCCAAATCAAGAATCACATGAGGGGGTCCAAAAAATGAGATGGCGATACATGGTGTACCGAACATGAATTTTGTATCATCTTTTTTTTTTTGCGCCTCCATTTTCCAAATTCAATCCTTGATTTATGTATATCCTCCTTCAGGATCTTTCACCATTTGAGGACCCCAGGTACTCTTCGAATGACTACTGCAGTTCTGGTCTCCTCCGCGAGTCAGGGGATCATTGCGGAAAAGAGTTTTCGCCATCTTGAGTACTGAACAGAACCAAATTGGCAAATATCCAAATATCTTCTGCTTGAGGATGACGACTTTTTTTGGAAGAGATGCGAAAAACCTTGGAGCAATAGAGGAAACACATGGGGTTGTTGACAAAAAATACCGGGACTTCCCGCAAGAAATCCTTAAACATCACCAATTTGAAACACCTAGAGCTTCCACACCATAAGGGGGTTGATACATTTGATACATATTGTCATGTACATATAAGTGTACATGTATCTTTGCAAAGCAATATGTAAATACATGAGTATATAAGTATACATATGTATGGCACACAATGCTGGTCAGTGTGTATATATTTCGTTATAAAATTAAATATGTATATTTCAACGCTCTGTAAATAAAAAAATGTATACACGCAGCTCCAGCCTCATTTACGAAACAATATTGACGGAAAATGCTTTTGGAATTCGTACTTCAATCTTCAGGAGCAGTATTGCAGCCGACTGTCCCCGGATGTCTGATGCTAAAAGCTTCATTTAGCACAATTTGAAGTTTGAATGGCCTATTTCCGCAGTGAATATTTCAATTCCCTGCATGTCATGTTCCAACTTTCAGCCATTGAACTACAGTCTTGCACCAGTTCCAAGAACCAGTTCGCAGTTCACGCAAAACAACCATCATGTGTGAAAATGTAGCCTTTCTGGTTTGGTTGTGCTACCTCTTCAAAACCCATGGGATGCCGATGGGGTGGAACGCTACTTCCGAACTGACTGTCGGCTGTCAATCAAACTGGTCACTCAATTTAGTAGCCCTGAGTCTTACCAACATCTCCTTTTGTCAAAGAAGAACTTTTTCTGATACTCAAAAAAAATGGGAGCTTCACTTCTTTCCACCTACCAAAAATCAACACAGATCACCACGGACCAAGTCGCAAAAAAAAAGAGTCGTTTCAATTGGGCCGCGGCTCATGGTGCTCGATTTTTTTGGACACCGCAAATGGATCGCGTCTATATAAAAGGTTTAAGGTTTGGACCGCCCGAACTGCTGGACCACTGCTGGATGTTTCATGTGGATCCATGGGGCTCAAATGGAAGGTGTCTGGATCTTCTTCTCACAAAATATATAACTCCTAGTTGCAACCTGAAAAAAAAATTCAAATCCAAACACATCACTAACATCTGGCTATCAAAATACCATCAAAATTTTAGTTATCACTTCCCCTCCATCTTTGGAACTTTGCTGCTTGGATCAACGACCTGCGTTTCAGCATCGCACCTGCCCCCACTCATGCCGCACACGCGGTTCCGGTGTATGGGAGCTGCGACCTGGTCACTGGAGGTCCCTACACGAACCAAGGGCCACGACCAAAGAGGTGCACCGGCGTATGATGAACGAAATGCCAAATGAGGATGCCAATCCAACGATCGCCTTGGAAAGGTGACCGAGCTTCCATCAATGGCCATCCATGGTACTATGGATTCTGCTGGGTTTGCCAAATGGTAGCCTTTTTTTTGGATCAAAGAAATTGCTCAGGGTTTTTAGATATGCAAGCACTTAGAAAGCAATGGTGTTCCTTGGTTGGGATGTTGGTTGGGATTGGAATATTTTATAGAACCATGTAACGTAAGCCATCATTTCATATCATTTCTTTCAACCCTTCCTGACCTAGTCATGATTTCAAATAACGACACCCCAAGCCTCCTGGCGGCAATGATTGACTTCCGCTCCAGAAATTGAGGCTTTGAACCTTTAGGCCTTACAGATCAATTCCTTCCATTTCACATCACTTCATGTTTCTGGGGGCCTTCCCTTTCAGACAACAACATGAGGTGTGTATCAAAACGATTACTGATTATAGAACTACATATACATGTCTATATATGTGTATATATATATATATACAAAAATGCTCATTGAAACCCGTATGTTCTGCCTCCAACCTTCTACCCCGGGCCCCAACCCCTACCCTACTACCGCCGCTACTCCAGGTGACGGCATTCATCGATCTTGGTCGTCTCGATGATCTCCTTCTGCAAGGCTGCTGGAATCCACCAATTCACCATGTATCCTGAATTCCTGAGGATACCAAACAAGGGACGGCTATATATACATCCCTCGAGTCAACGGAACGGCTGGGAGGGCTACCTAAAATGATGGTAGCCTTGAAATGATGGGCCGATACGGAAAAGGTGGGACTCCTTTTAAAATATGCTTTTTTTGGATATATATCTATCTTAAGATTTCTGGGGTGTTTCTTTCCGGCAAGCTTGTGAGTTCCTCAGAAAATTGAGGCATCCCAAAGTGCGAAGTTGCTTTATCTTTCCAAAGGCACTGTCCCCAAAAGTGCATGGAACAGTTTTTATGCGGATTTTGAGAATAGATAATAGATGTGAATAGTACTATCCCATCCAAACCTTTTTCAACTGCAACTTTCCTTGGGTTCATTTGACATCGTCGATTTGTGCGAACTTCATGGCTGGGAATCCTCTCCCAATGGCGAATTCCCACAGTTTCATCTTCACTGCGACCCCCGAATTTGACAAGTAAATTGCTTCAAACTGGCTCATTATGGGTAGAGATTTGCCAACCATCCCCCAGTCAGTTCCGAAAAAAAACACCTTAGGATCTTGACTTCACTCACATCATCGGTGGAACAGAAACCCTCCCAACTGCATCCCTTTTTTGCACGAGATTCTTATTCTCATTGGCACCAGCAACAAAGCCTCGTAAGAAAACAACTCACAGAATGCGCTGAAGAAACAGGACCACACCCCTTTTCACCAAAAAAGCCAAGATTTCGAGAGTGAATTGACACCCCAAAGAGGTCAGCCACTTTCCATGAAAGCAAGCAAGGTTTGAAAGCATGTAGCTATTTTGTTTTGGAACACCTTGTATTCAAATCATATATTTCGAAACTTTTTTTGGAACTGGTCCATTAAAACGAACAAAGGGGGAGGAGAACCAAGTTGTAGAAAATCATTTTAAATAAAACTGTTCATCTCTTCAACACATATCGATTCATCTGTGGCCACACCAACTGAAAAACGATTGACGTCTTCACAAAAAATCAACGTCCATCCCTCCAAGATTTGGGAAGAACATGTGCATCATCCTGCTTTCTTTCAGACTTCGGGTAGGCCCCGGGTGAGTTCTAAAAAAGCTTAGTCGGTGAAGCCTCTTGCACTCAAAATTCCTGAAATATCACGGCATTGTTGTGGAAGGATTACCAAAAATCTACTCCCCTAAAGTATGGGAAAATCTCATCAAGAGGCATCAGGATGCATCATTCACCCAGACCTGGTGGTTAATGTTATCAGTTTGAATGCTTTTCTTCCTGATGATGTCTCGCAATGTCCAGGCCGGACATGTGGAAGCCCCCGCTAATCCCTTGCTAGTTAGCGGAGTGCCAAGATTCCTGTTGACACCGACCCAAAGCCTTTTGTTTTTTGATCCCTATAGTATGTGTTTGAATCGCCCAGCTTCACGAAATCTTCACGAACCATGAGTACTTCTTAACTTCTTGGTGTGAGTTTTCAAATTTTGGGTCACCAATGCTTCAAAAAACTAGTAATTGCATCACTGGTATTAAAAAAAAACGGTACATTTTTGGGTCACTAACACGGCAGAAATCTAACATTGATACCAAGAATTACCATTTTTACAAGGGAGTTACTAACTTCCACGGCCAATCATTTTTTGGGCCCTCCAGCCGTTTTGTTAACTCGCCGGGGGATACCCAACCCAGGGACCCAGGTTGGAAGCCAAGGAACAAGCATCATGAGGACCCAGGCTCGTAGCAAACATGCCAGCACCCCATGGCCACCAAGTCTTTACCAGATTGTTATCCTGAATGTTTTGCCGTGGTTTCTCCCCTTTTTTTTTGCGTAAAAAAAAATCAAGGGGGGACGTTACAACACCAACATTCATCACTTGGACATGTTTTTTTTTGTTTCAGGGGAAGGAAGTTACACCAACTTTCATTTCTTGGAAATGTTCTTTTGTAACAAAAATCGGGGGGAAGGACGTTACACCAACATTCATCCCTTGGAAATGATGATGTCTGCAAGTGTTTTTTCTCACTGACATCGAATCTCTTTTGTTTATGAAAAATACGAAGCCTTTGCTTAAACCAAAGCTTGAACCAACATTCGGTTCAGAATCTATTTTATGCTGATTGGATCCTTTGTGAAATGTCTCATCTTTTTAAGTGCAGGTCTCACATGTATGAATATAAGTCTACTATTGAGCACGTATAGACTCTATACATACATAATATGTCATATAGGCTCTATATATCTATAAATATATATATATACATATAGCTGCTGGCCATCATCCACCACGGCCGTGCACCGCACCGTGCCGGTGGCCAACTTCATGACATTCAGGCAAGCATGATAGGCTTGCCTTGGGGTGGAAGACGAAAATACATCACTTTGGGCCATCACAGGTCACACGCATCTTTTGGGACACAATCTAATAAAGCGGAACGTACCTTACAGAAAAATGTCCGGCTTTCAAGACGAAAACTTATTTCGTGGAATTGGATGGATTTCCTATGATTTCCTTTTAGGCGAAGTTCGTTGAAATCCAGAAAGTAAACCCTGCAGAATTCACTGACCTGGGGGCGGGTCAAATTCAGATTGCACCATCACATATGTTCCAGAAGGTTGTTGGAATTTCCTTAGGCTGGTGCGTGTTTGCCTTTTCCTTTAAGAACAGTAGGCCAATCTTAGTGTTTGAATGTCATAGGGTGATGCTTGACCCGCTTCATACTTCATATTGGATCGACATCCCTTCAAGAAGTCAACCATGTGGGCTAAGAATCTGCAATCTTTCATTTCCCAATAGCGTTGTTTCCCTAAAAAGGCCCCAAAAAATACCCATCCACTCTTTCTTAATTTCATTTTATCGCGCAGCTATAAAATATCATATGATTTCATTGGAGGGGTTTTAAGGAGGTGGAGAAGGGTCCCGGCTATGTTCCATCGGTATGTTGGAATTTTCTTAGAACCAGTCCTTACTACAAAATAAATCCCAAAAAATGACTGAGTTATGTGTGAATTCAACTTTTGGACACCACCAAAAGCAGTCAGGTTTCCACCCGGCAGCAACTAACATAGCACCCAACAACCCTAAAAGGAACCACTTGGAACCGAATTGTTCAAACCGACAAGCGAGGTGATGGAGCTGCGACATCTATGCCCTCCCATACGTCGTCTTCCAACCATCTATCTTCAGGGGCGAGCTCTTAAACTTTGGGGGGTGTAATACTGTTGATGGAAGAAATCCCAAACAACCAGTTGAGGTTGGTAGTTTATTCCACGATTTACAGGGTTTTTACATCCAAACGGTGGTTGTTTGGGATTTCTTCCACCAACAATATGAAAGTTGGGGGGACAGTTTTCCCATTTGGATCCTAAATTCCATCCCAAAGCTCTCATACCCTTCCCAAAATCCAAGGGACTCTTCTCCAGGGTAAGAGATCTTCCTGAGCCCAGCTGTGAAACGTATTCAGCATACAAAATGGCATTCAAACTTCAAACGAAATTGTACAAATATGATTATGTAAGAACCTAAGATATAAACATATGGGATTATGGGATCCTATGGGATATCCATACTTATCAAATGTAAGTTTGTGAATTTAGCATATCTAGGTAGGACACATACTTATACACACATATATATATTTATAAATAGACGTAAATAAATCAATATAAGTACACACGTGTATACACAGAGTATACTGTATGATCCCACTTGATGGTTCAAGCATGTATTTGGAGCGGCTACCATTTCGGGTCACTAAGCACCAAAAATAGGACATGACCGCCTGGGGTTTTATTCAGCATTCAGACATGCACCCACCTCTTTGCTAGGTTATACTGCTGCAAGGAGGCCAGAATTGTTCTTAAGGGCCCTTAAAAAAACACTCCTTTGACCCGAAAGCATCAAATCAAAAGGCTTTGATAACACCCAGTCTATGTAATGATTTTAATGATTCTACATTCTTCTGGTGTAAATATTTATTCTCAAAAAACCTTCCATTTCCTGGGGAAATTTCCGACCCACCAACTTGTGACCTAGAGTCGGCACAGGAGGCATTTCCCATTTGCCAGGCTCGCCAATGCAGCCATAGTTACCTCACTGGTTTCAACTTCAGGGGGGTGAAACCCCGGTTTTACATGGATTCAGACATGATGATAAGACAAGGATGCTGAAAACCAAACCTCGGACAGAAAGATTTCCCAATAATTTGGAGGTCTCTAAGTATACTTATTACAAATTGGTGTGACCCAAGAGCCACCATAAACGAGATGGCTGAACAACAAGAGGATATGAAGCCCAGATATTTTTTTTGATAAGACTGTCTGACATTGCTCCAGCGGCCAAAGTCGAAAGTAGAGATTGGCAGAAATGAGCAAAAACATCTCCGAGGTCCTTTTCTTTTTGGGTCGACGAACCGTTCCTACACAAATCCAGGAGGGTTTTTGTTGTTGCTAAGGACAAAGATGTTAAACAGGTGAAGCCACTAATCTTGCAACCTTCACGTTCCTTATTGAATCTCCAACCTTTCAACGGAGCCTTGTAATCGATGAAAACTGGTCGTTTAGGCCAGCCATCATCTGACTTGGATAATCTCTGCTCTTGGATGTGGGTGAAGTTTCCAAACACCTGCATGGAACCTGTAGGTTCAAGCCCAAAAAACAGCAACTCAAAACACATCCCAATTCAAAAAAAAAGGGATTCCGCGCCCTTGTCTTGAATATGTATCAGCAATTTTGGGGTCCTTTTTCCTGGAACCCGGATTTTGAGGCAGCTCACCACTTCAGAATCTCCAAGTGACAATCGCCCACAGCAAAGATGGAGCCATCCGCCCAAACCTGCCCACCCAAGGAGGGCTTCTTGGTGACCTGGGCTCCAAGAAAAAAAAATTGGCTGAAGGAAATGGCAGTTTTTTGCATCTGGATGGGCAGCAAGTTCAATGAAGGTTTCATTGCCTGGAGTCATCTGCATTCATGAAATGTTCGGTCATTTTGGGGGAATTACCCCTACACTCCCCCCGAAAATCCCGAAAACTAACATGGAACCTGAAAAGGATGGTTTTCCAAGTTCGGAATCCCCTTTCCCACCATTTTCAGGTTCCATGTTACTTTTTCTGGGAGTACTTGCACCATTCTTTGGTGTACCCCGTCACCGTCAGGTTGACGGATCGATCCGATTGGATGCCCCTGAAAATAGACCCCTGGAAGTTTGGAGATTCCTATTGGAAACACCCATTTTTCAGGGGCGAGCTGTTAGTTTCAGGGAGGGTATTTCAATAAGAAGCTATCTATAAATATATCACAATATAATACAGAAATATCTTTTCCCGGCAGGTTTTTGTTTCTTTTTGCATGGCAACAAATAAATAGAATGGGGATGCAAATGGTAGTTCCCCACCTACCCCACCTGCGAAAAAAATCGCCTTCTATGCCTTTCCTAGGTGGGATAGGAGGTGACATGGAAGAATCTGGGAAATTTTTGGTAGGGAATGAATGGGAATGAGGGAATGAAGCTATTTTTTGGTCATGCTTGTGATGGGTATCTCCATGATAAGAATCCACGCTCGTAAAGTCCCGAGGTGGTGGGGAGGCGTTCCCCCAATGCTTTTGTATATGGAAGCCATGATTTCCAATGTCCAACGAAGCATCTCCGAGTTGGAAGGGGACAAAAACACATTGAGCTACGAAGAGTATCCGTTCACATCCTATGAAATACTGGTTGGTTAATGACAGGATTCTTTATTTCATTGATATTTTCCATATCTTCCATTAAAAAATAGGAATTGGTTTATTCCTCACACGCACATTATATAAATCCATTCAGCGCATGAGCATTGGAATCATCAACATCCTGAATGTTTACTGTATCAGCTCCAAAGCTCTCCCCACCTGCAGGTACTTATTGAAGTGAATCCAACCGCCTCGACAGTGGATCCAAGTGAAGACCCAGCAAGGGAAGTGACAAGGTGTTGTTTTTCTTCGTTTTTGGTGCCTCATTGGGTGTCCTTGGTGGGAAGATCTTCTGGGAGGTATTATGGCAGTTTTTTAAGGATGTTTCAACTAGTATCACTTTCGTTTCTCCAAAGAACGGCCACAAACATCTGCTTAGACTCTTCCATCTTGAATCTTGATGTCAATCTGAGCATTCCTTTAGAATTCCACTTTAGAAGACTCTAAGTACCAAATATGATATACCGATATACCCTTCAGGTATGAAATAATAATCATATCTCCCAGCTTCCGAAAAGGAAAAAAATCTTCGAAAAGGGTCTTGGGAGGGGAGATGTTAGTTCCCAGGAGGGTAGGTCACCATTTGATGAGATTGTTCTTGTCAACAGCTTCTAAAGTGACCCAATTCCCACCTCCACCAGGACCCTTGTCAGACAAGGTGTCGGCAGGCATGAAGTAGTTGGAGGCCTCACCAGGGTGATGTCATCCAGTTGTTTGTGACTTGGCCGCTTAAAAAAACACACTCCGAAAACACCAAAGACGTTGTCTCCACACAGGTTGAATCTATAACATGATCTTAGTATGAGATGATCCTCTTAGTTTCTGATGTTTCTGACATGTTGGTTACTGCAGTGTAGGTTGGAAACATTGCAAGGTTGACAGTCAGCAATGGAAACAAACATGGCGCAAGCAAGTTGTTGCGTATCATTCAAACATGGATGACACGCACTTGTGGCATATTACAATATCTATGTGCAAACAGAGCTACACACTAATATGACAAACACATTGCTTTTACAGTATATCTACAATAGTCGTATCATTTTGTCCTAAATCCCTCTCTTGCATCAAACTAACTGCTATGAAAGTACGTGGTGCTTCTTCCCTTGGCTATAATTTAAATACCTGTCTTTCCTTTGTCATTCTCCCCGTCTTCCCCCTCACCTTGACGCCGATGCAAACGTAGATCTCATCCGCACCTCAGGTTGAATAATGGGATAAAACTACCATATCAACTGGTGCAGCGTTTCAGTCATCAGTATGATGATATTTTTTTCCCGATGCAATGGACACCCCTATGCTGGCACAGAACATGGAACATCAAAATTCTCAGGACCAGGTGACTAGTTACCAGTTTGCATGCCAGTTTCTTGCAGGAGTTTGTAGGCAACAAGTCTTGATACACTTTTTTTCAAAACAACTTTTTGATCTTCCAACCTCAAGCCAGTCAAAACAAGGCACCATTGGCAAGCTCGATTTGCTTCCAAAACTCAGGGTTCTTAGGGTCGTACTTGCAGTTGTAGAACTCCTGGAAGGCCACAGTGGATGACATCCAGGACGTTCTTTTTTCCACATACATTCAGTGAATCAGTCTCGAAAATAGTTTCATCTCCAATGCTGACTTAGTGGTTGTTGAAGTCACAGCAATTTTTTGCAGGCGACATTGTAGAAGTGGAAGGTCTAGGCACCATCTGAATTTACTACTGTCTCTGGGTCACTTCCTCATTTTCACGTCCTGGTCCAAAGAACCCAAAGCTTTTCCAAAACCCAACCACCGCCGGTTCCCCCATTGGGTGATGCCTTGATCCCCACCGCCGACATGTACTCGGAGCAGTACTCTGCAGCGCCATCGGGCAAGGGACCCAAGCAACGAGGGAGGAAGTCGATGATGGTGATCTTCAACCTGCCACATGTTTTCCCCATAAATGACAAGTACACCGCCACAAGGGGCAGAGATGGTGGAGAAAGATGCAGGATGAAGATTAAGATTCCAAGAGGATGAATAAGTAAATGAAACCAAATAAGGAATACATAAAGTGACGCATGCCTGTATAAACATATTTGTGAAAAACGGATAGACAATTCACACAGAAACGCGACCTCCAGCCCACATTTACATACTATACATTGTTTCGTAGCAAAAGACAAAAGCATATACAATATATAAGCACATCGATGTCCCATAGATTCCTTTCTCACTACATTCGCAAACTAGTTGGTGGTTTCATCACCCATCTGAAAAATATTACTGTAGTCAAATTTGATCATTTCCCCAAGGATCGGGGTGAAAGTAAAAAATATTTGAAACCACCAGCTAGTAAAGGTCGACCAACACCCCATCACTTCATCCCAGCGACTGTGGAAAGAAATGTTGAAGTTCCGTGGCCCACTCCACTCCTCGGAAAATCGCTGGGGAGGGATCCACCCTTTCTCATCAGCAAATTTGTGAGGCCTAGACCTGTTTTTTTTTTGGCAGTTTCAAATCACATGTTTTCTAGTTGGTGGTTTCAACCCATTTGAAAAATATTAGTCAAAATGGGAATCTTCCCTAGGTCGGGGTGAAAATCAAAAACCTTTGAAACCACCAACCAGTTCTATATCATCATAGATCCAATCAAGTATCCTGTAGTTGTCACCTGCCGTCTTTTTTTCTCCATGTAAGGTAAGCATGAAAAGGATTGAAAACACCTGGATGACCAGTGGAAATGACTATGGTCAACTATGGTGACTATGGTGAAAACTATGACCATAGCAATCTAATTGAACTGGATTGAAAACACCAATCTAATCCAACTATGGGGACTATGGTCATATGCAATAACAATCTTGATCCTGGGCATGATCCAGTGGAGAATCCACTCCCTTCCCAGCCGGAAGTGTATTGTCTTCAAGACACTTTGTAATGGTATCTCCAGATAAAAAGGTGGCCACCGGAGCCCCTGATCAGACTTTCTGGGGGTGCAGGCTTGCCTTGCAGATGCAGAGTCCCGGACAGTGACGGTTTCGCCAAGATTCCGATAAATCCAGCGCCCACGATCAAAACAGTTGATTGCTTCCTTGGCGGTGGTTTCTGTTTTGAGATCTGTTGATGAACCTGATGGAGCAAGGGACTCTAATATGTATTTACGATGGTTTACTGTAAATATATATAATTATGATATATGTAGACATGCTTATGTAAAATCACAATGCAACATTTTACTACAATTTCAACTGCTAGGCTGCTAGATGATATATATATGGACAAGACAAAAAAGTTAGGGAATATGCCAAAACAGCTGTTGCTACGTTAAGACATTCAGTCATAACCTTCCACTTAGTAAGAGCCATTAAATGAGTCAGTCCTCACAAACTTTCGGAGGGCTTGTCCGCTAATGCTTTCAAAAAAGTTGCTGCGAAAGCACCGCAGTTTTTTTCGTTCCCCAGATTGATCCCGCTCTGATGATATCTTCCAATGGACCCAACCTGCCGGCGGACCAGCTGGAGAAGACCTATGATTGCAGGATTCCATCATGATGATGATGATGATGATGATGATGATGATGATGATGATGATGATGATGTTGCTGCTGCTCGTGGTGAGGACCACGATGACCAAACTGATGATGATTTTTGAAACGAACCATGCAGTCAGTGCATTGAGGCAATAAGTTTCTTTGTGCACCTTCATACCATCTGAAACTCATTGGACGTGCGCCTTTCTTCCACACAAGTTTTTTCACAGGTCAATAAGTCAACCATTTGAATGGTCCGGCTTTCAGGGATTTTCCCGCAACAAGCGTTGGATTTTTTTCCGCATCCATGAATCTTTCATGTAAAACTGATCTGGTCAGAGTACGATTCCCCCTTTGTCAGATCACCTCAAGCTTAAATTGAACTTGTCATTCATGTCCTTTCCTGCTGAGTTGACTCTGGTTTTTCCAACCACCACTGAACTTTTTCTACCTGTTCATCGATCCAGCATGGCACTTAGCCATAATCCCCATCCCCTGCAACGTTGGCGGGGCAAAGGAACCTGAAATATCAAACAACATATTTACTAGGATTTCCATCACCGTCCCCAAAAAAGTTTAAAGTTCAACCATTCAGCAAATAAGTGTAAGCACCTTGCATCCAAGGATCTTGTTGAGATCAGTCAGCTTCTGGTACCTCAGTGGCTCAAGCTCTGGTAGCATCGATTCTCCCCCGAAAGCTAACATATCTCCTGATTTTTCGATGTTTTTTTCTTTGCAGGGGAAGATGAAATTTCCTCTTGAAATGGTCCCTTCTTGAGAGACATGTTAGGTTTCAGGGCAAATCGTTGTGATCCGCTACGATTCAATGGATCCGTTTGCACCGTTTTGCGCAAGGCCACAAGCCAACAAAACACAACATATATGCATGTATCATCAAAAATCTCACCAATCCAAAAAATCTGGTGGCCAATCATCATCTATACTGTATACTTACACTAAAGACTGAAGGGTTCAAAAAAATTACGAGCTTCTTAGGATTGTGAAGTTCACCCTTGCCTTATGCCTTTTTTTTATTCCAAGATTTTTTTCATGTTCCATCCGAGCGGCTCCTCAAGCACATGTCGACGTCGTCCCTCCAAGTAGCGCTCATCGATGTGTTTCCAATCTGAATGACCTCGAGCTTCCTCGTGAACCTCACATGAGATGCATGAGATGCGCCCGTTGGATCCTCCAAAGTTGGACTTTGGAAAACACCAACCTGATACACAATGGGGGGGTCCCTTGACATGCTGGCATTTTTTGTATCCTTAGACCTTCAAATATCGACGATTTTGGGATATCTCTTCATCTAAGCTTCATGGTAAGATGTTTGCAGTTCTGAATGGCAAGTTATGCCTGAAAATTCCCCCTCTCGCCATCTTTGACGCACTTGGACCACCCCCTCTGTCACCCCATCTGTGCCAAAGAAGCAGTTGGGAACCACAAAGATTCGCCCATGGGCCTCACAAGGGTTTCCCCTTCTGGCACTAGATGATGGGTTGCCCTATACATGTTTCTTCAGGTCCCAAGGGTCAATGAGGCAAGGGGATTAGGCCCGGCTGGCTGCTTAAAGTAAGAATGCTTGGAAACAGCTTCGTCCGTAAAGGTCATTTGTGTCATGTCACTTTCCCGATTCTTCTTACAACTAAAGATATGTCGGAAGATCCGAGCAAAACGCATCCACAATGAGCTTGATGAATTGCAATCCTGATAATGTTGATGGGTTTCTTAGCAGGTCCCAATTCTTGTGCTAAGTTTTTGGCCGGGGGATCTACTCACTCTATCAACTGGTCCAGATTTTGTCCTTCAATGGTATCATATCCACCTTGACCAAAGTTGATGCTTCAGAAAACAGGCAATCCGAAAACATGGCACAGCTCCCTTGTACTGGCGTACTAAGATGTAACCATCCAACGGAACATGAACGGAATATGGTTGTTGGGACCATCCCCAAGAGAAAGGAGTTTTAAGATTGAAATTGGGATCTTCCAACATTCCAGAATGGTCAAATTCTACCTGTACATGTGCACATATACACACAGTTTTTCTCGCCATATATATATATATATACTGTACCAAGTAAAAAATACAGACAAAGACAAAAGACTTGTACTAATCTACTTTTGGGTTGCGGCTATATTTCATATCAGCCAATCAACAACCCCAAAAGACTTCTGGAAAAATTCTCCATCAACTTCCCCCCCCAACAAAAAGAACGTGGATACTTCCACCTCTGCCTCTTGACTCACGATTCCACCCTTCCCCCATCCTTCCACCAGTCAGTTTTTGACTTTGACGAAGCTACTTGAAGGGACCAAAGTTACAGCCAGAGCAAATGATGCAGTAATCGAAGCCAATCCTGAGGGTCACCATTGGAACACCCAAGACACCACCAAAGCTGCTGCAACTGTTTTGGGGGGCAAATCACTCAAACTTTGCATGTAATTGCATTTGTCTGATCCCTTTAATGGTTATTACTAAAATCATCACTGCGATAAGAAACACCATTCCAATTTCACCAAGCAATAAGAACCATGTGATAGTTTTGAAATCTTATCACTTTCAGAAGGCCCAATCTTCTGGCATAATGTGAGATCACTTCACGGGACCTTGATCAGCATATTATGCAAAGTATGTCTAGCCTTAGGTGATGCTAAGGATTCTGAGCCTAAGTTTTAAAAAAGTAGATTTGTCTTGCTCCACTTTGGAAAATCACATCAATCAATGACGATACTCCAAAACATTCATCTTCAAACCTTCGCTTTTAAAACTGCGTGTCGGATTTGTGGCCGAAAATAGGGAGGTTTTGGGGTTTGGGAACGTGTTCGTCCATCGTCGAGGATCTCATCCATGTTGTTGGAACAAATGGGCTTGATGCTGGCGGTCTTCTTTTCCTAAGGCATCCATTTTTGCTGTGGAAACAGGTGATTACTAAGTGGAAACTGGCTTGTACAATGTGGGTCAATCCATATTATTCTATACTCCTAGCCTGAAATATCATCACAGTGCAGTAGAAGTTCTTCAAACAAATTGACACGAGCCACCTTCATTGAGTGCTCCTGATTTGACATATCATATATATATATATATATCTTGATGTATCTTCATGGATTTTGCTGAGACAAGGCCTCTGAGAGGATATCACTCCACATCACTCCGCTGTATCCAAGCAACGGACATTCGGAGCCACCGACGCCCGTCAATCCCGAATCTTAAAGAAATCAGAAAGGTTTCTGTCACGGATGAATCGAAGACAATCCCTGTATAAAAACGCACCGAGCCCGTGTATATATATATATATAAAAATACATGTATATAATATATATACATGTATGTTATATATTCTTCACTATCTGTTCCACGAAGGACGGTGTTTCCAGGTAGACTTGGTGGCTCATGCTAGTTGGCAAGTTAGTGCAAACCTTGGTTGAACCTGTATCTAAATGATATTAAGGCCTATAGGTTAGCTTCCAATCCCCCTAACTTGGGGCAACAACAGTTTTCCAGCAGCAACCATCAATAAATAAGCCCCCTAGTTTCGAAGTACCATGATTACGGGAACCCCAAACCTTTGAAAAATCCCACATCAAAGCAGGGGGTGTAAACCTGAAATATCTCTCTCACATACATCGAGAGAGACATGCTGAACAATATAAATTCTACAGAAACCATAAACTCTAAAACATGATGGGATCTGTACAAAGGGCAATGTTCGATTCACGTGTTTTGGTGGTATAGTCACTTCAACTTGATGACTCAAAAAATCTTCCCATAATTTCTCTACATTAACTCAAGGTGACATCCTCCACGAGATTGGCCGATTCTTGCAAGAACCTCTCAACATCGTCCCGTTACAGTTACTCGGAACCGAGTTCAAAGATCCAGGTATCTTGAACAGAACGCATCCAGGTGGAGCATTAATCTTTAATAATCAATTGATGGACTACAATCAAACCATGTCAAAGAGTCAATTAACCCATTTCTGATCATGTCATTTATGATCATCTGAAAAACAGCAACCTATTCCCAAAATAGCAGGGATCTTTTTTTCTTGCATGAAACCATGCCATGCCATCTACAACTGTATTTACCGCACCCCCCTAAAAACCTCTCCGGGGGTTTTTCAAACGTCAAACCCAAGAGGCCCCGTTGAGCTCTTTGACTTCACCCCAAATGAATTTCACACCCATCTTGCGCTCATACACCTGGGCCGGCGAGGCGAGCTTGGGTGGAGGAGGTTCGGTGGAGGAGGTTGGTGGGTTTGGGGGTGAAAATTTCGACCCCCAACTTTTGGCAGCTACTTTTGTTACACACCTGAAGAATAACATTTTGCACATAATCATCGAGGTTTGGTTCAGATCATTTTTCTTTCTAAATGGCTGATTCGTAGGTTCCATGTTAATCCCAGCATGTAATTTTTTCATGGCCCCACGGAGAAACACCAACTTTAACAGTTTTCTGCCACCAAAAAATGAGGGTGAATAGTAGCAACAAAGAATCCCACACGTCATGACTTACGGTTGATGGAGGTCTTCTTGATACTTCGTACTGACCCCCTGGTTAACTTACATAGCAATTGAAATCTATCATTTTCATTCATTTTTCATTTGTCAATGGGAGATTCATATTGAAGTGGTCCATTTTCCCAGCAAGCTATGTCTATTGGTTCCGGTTTCGGTGCATCCTGAGGAATCATTGCATCCTGAATGCCTTTGACAGAGATTCGCGAAGTGGAATCTTAGAACACCACCACTGAAAATGACTTCCGAAATGGATGCTGGGACAACTAAAGATGGCCTAACTTATCTGGCCAAATTACCATATTTCACCAACCTAGATTTCCCTGAAATAGCCGGGGATTTCCCGTACACAGCTACCTCACGGGGTGAGGTCCTTTTGAGATCCCTATAATTTGACCGAATCTATGGTTTCTTTGGTGCTCAACTTTTTTGAGTCGCCATTCGTCCCTCAGTGGAATAAACCACCAGCAAAAGCATCAAACAAAAATCATCAAATCATTTGACATGCATCCAGGGCGGACAAAAATACCACCAAGCCTCAAACAACACTCCCTGAAACCTAACAAAAACAAGCACTTGAAGATATTCTATTTCCCAACAATGATGCTACGCCCTGGAAGATTAACATTTTCCACATAATTCATAGGGGTTTGGTTCAGATTATTTTCCTTTCTAAATGGATGATTTGTATATTCCATGTTAATCTTTCAGGGTGTAGTCTTCCAACCATCTTCTTTAGGTGTGGTACTACTTACCTTAGTATCTGGTCGTGGCACAGGTTGCAGGGTGAAGGTCAAAGAGTCCAAATGCGCAGGTCGAACAAAGGCACGTAGCACCTAAGGGGTGCTGGTTTTCTGAGAGCGGGGAAAAATCAGGGCAAGGGAAAACCCCCATTTTTAATAGGAGACACATCTTCAAATGGTGGATTTCCCATTCTTATTCTAAATCCTTAAGCCTGAATGTTTCGGCCATTTTGGCTAGGATTCCCTCACAATCACTACCTTTTGGGGTGACCTCGGCGGTTTGGTCGATATGAATAAAATGGTGGGATTTTTTGGAGGCTGAAACATGTTTTATATTTACATACATATTATATCATATCATTATATTATGACATAAGTTGAGATTAGGAACTTGAGCACTTTAGCTCACTTAGCCAAAGGACCATGAAATCAAAGAGTTCACCTTTATTTTCCTACCAAATATGTAATCCCCCAAAGTTTAAAGGTTAGCCACTGGCTTTCAACTTCCCCCCCTCCCACGAATCTCAACTTGGCACTCCGGGAGTGTATTCGAAGTACTCCTTGCAGTCCACCACTGTCACCTCAACGAAGAGAGATCTTTCGACTCTCCAAAAACTGGGATGAACATTTCGCCCCCCAAAAAAAATTCCCAACAGCCTGCAGGTGTGAAGGTCAGTGATTTTTTAGCGTTTTCTATGAAAAAAAATCACTGGTTGGTGAGAATCCCTTCCTCATTGTACTATTTTGTAGGCCAAATGGCTCAATATTTTCCTGACCACTCCCCCAAAAAGGGGGGGCTGAACATAAAAATTGCTCAGGAAACCCACAGTTTTTCCAATCAATTTCATCAACTTCATCAACTTTCTGCTGGACGGGTCTGGAGAGTCCAATGTGCCACAAGCATGTGGAGAGTAGGATGGAAGTTGCGCCTCCTCAATCTACGTAGTGATTTCTTTATGGATATATTATGGTGACTAAATGAACACACACACACAAGTATCTATATATACATATCTAGTTGGTGGTTGAACCAACCCATCTGAAAAAATATGATCGTCAAATTGGATCATTTTCCCATATAGTGATGAACATAAAAAATGTTTGAAACCACCACCCAGATATAAAAACTAAATGTATATATATATATATGCAAATAAACAAATATATAAGATATATACAATTTGAATATATTTGAATCTGTTACCCCCATGGCTGGGTTTCCCCAAAAACTCCAAGATCTTTCGAAAGTTGGTCCGAATAGGTAGCCATTAAGGATACCCATGGATGTCCTGTTTTTAAGCGCATCGTTTCTTCCGGAAGGTCCGTGAGGTGACATGAGATTCTCCCACCCCAGTTTCGGGTCCGCCCAAAACAGAATCAGGTTCTCATTGAAAATAAAATATAGCACTGCATAAATTCAAGTATACCATCTAACATGCCCAATCTCCCGAAAAAACGATGAAAAGGACCTGCTTGGAATGCTAGTCTTCCCCCAAGCGCCATTTTTCAGGGGTGGTATTTATTTTACATACATATAGAAACAAATGTAAATAAATACCAGTACATGTACAATATATGTGTATATACATGTCGTGAGTTTTAAGGAAACGCCTAGCACCTACCCCACCACCCTCCACAACTAATGAAGGTCGCAGCCATGCTACGTAGAACTTCTTTTTCAACTCGCGAGCACAAAAATTGCCAGTAAACTGACCACCAATCAACAAAACTCTCCTCAGAAAGGGTGGCAGCATGGAGCGAAAGAAACAAACAACATGTATAGGTAATATTTACATAAATGAACATAATTCAAAGTGGTATATAGTATATGTTTATAAAAAAATAAATATATATAATTATATATATATATAAATCTATTATACGTATGTATGAAAGTTTGGCTCTTGGAAGCTTCAAAAAGGTTGGGCTTCACCCTGAAATCTTCCCCCAAAATGAGAAGTTGCAAAAACGTCGCCGCCAGCCCCAACCCCGTATGAAGGAAGGGGGGGTTCCAGCTACCAGCTACTTTGGATTCCTGGATTCATGTCCAGACGGAATTTCCATGTCATAAGCAATCAATCTGGGCAGCAGAAAAAGTTCACCAAGCTGGAATTTTCCCGCAAATGTTGGGTGCGGATATTGCTATAATTTTGCACTACTACACGCAAACGCATCAATATGAAGATGTACATTGTGCATATATATATATATATATAAATATAAACACATGTATGTATGCATACGTACATAAAGCGGACGTCTTTACATATGTAGCTGTACCGAAAAATGTCATATCTGAAAAACATGGTGTCAAACGGCGTGCGTTTGTAGGAATCACTCCGGCCCTTTATCACGCTGTCTAATGTGAGGTGGCCCGAAGTAAAGGGCAGTGGTCAGTTCAAATCCAATGGCCAAAAGGGAGCGGCAACAATTTGCGATTGGGAGACGCTCCAAGTTTGTGGCTCATGTTGGAACTGCTTAGCTTGAGCTTCCCCATGCATACCAATGGTCAATGCTTAGTATTATCACTTGAATGTTTGTGAGTGCCAGAATGCCCATGGATAAGTGAAGATTCATGATTCAACCCTACACACGTTGAACCTGCTCCAAGTCTCTTCTTAGCATTTGGAGGTGCCATGGCGATCAAGAGGGAGTCGCTTCCACTGTTTTGTGCGGTGCAGGGGTCCAAAAACTGCGGTTAGACGTGGGACGTGCTTGGTTGGACGTGTTGTTTTTTTCCTTCCGCCTCATGGAAGAAGCAAACAATCTCCAACCTATGTGGTAGCCGATGGGAGAAAAAGGGCGCACTACAATGATCCCTGAAGATTAGCGCACAACCCTATACATCTCAGGTTCTCCAATAGGTGCAAATCCATGCAAATCCCACCTATGATCACCACTGCGTTTGAAGAGCCTGTCTTTTGTACATCTAAGCCGTATAAAACCGTTCCGCCATGCCTGGTTCCCATTACACTCTCAGGCAACGGCTTTCCGAAAAGAAGCCGTTCAAGGGCCTCTACATCCCTATTGAAATCCATGTCCTGATCCACCCGAAGATTGCTGCAGGGTGTACTTTCACAACGCTCTTGACCTTGGCATTCTCAGGGTTGGCTCAGCTCATTCCTCTCGACTCTCAACCAATCGTTGCAACTCAGTGACTCCAGTCGTTACTCAAAAGGCGATTGGGCAATGGAACAGATTCCACCTCCAGGGATCAAGAATTGGAAGGAAAAGGGGCAACAAGAGAAAATCCTTTCAAGTTACCTTCCAGAGAACTAACATATCATCCCAGGCAAAATGAAACTCATCCCAAACAGTTTGGGAGGGGATATGTAGGCACCCAGGAGTGTAGTGGTTTAGGGATGCCTTTTTTTTGGGAGGGGGGGACTAAGAACCCCAGCGATTCTGCGAGATTTGCCATGTTTCTGTCTACAGTAGGGTATCTTGCTGGCTCACCTATCAACTGGTAGACTAGTGCTTGGCAAACAACTTGTGAATTTGAAGTAAGAAGCGTTCAAAACCCGTGTGCCATTCCATGATTTCCATGATCATCCGCATGTAGCTGGGCAGTTTTTTCACTTTTGACTTTTGCGGTGAATTCAATTTTGGGAGAGTTTAATCTTAGACCGTCAAATTCGGTTCAACTGAGCAGAAATTGAATCCAGAGAGCAACACAAATACTGCCAGAATCAGAATGATCCTCATAGTTACATGTAAATACCATTTGTAATTAGTATGTAATGCAAATAAACTCTGTGTATACGATCGCTCTGACTTCCCAAGCACCTCATCTTTATATCATTATTATGTTCCTTCTTACTTTGAACAGTTAGCAACGATTATAAATATAATGTATATATCATATCATCATCCAGTTCAATGTATGTTTTGATCATGCTTTGACATCAGCTACTTGCCTGCTACCAAAACCTCTCCAAAAAACCCATGTCGGCCTTGACAGGCAGTGCCTGGCAGGGCCGCACCACTGGGATACGTCGGGGCCGGAGTACCTCCACGGTGCTCGTTGGAAGCAAGTCAAGGCGAGTCTGCACATATCATCACTGCCAAATCACCTTAAATACACGCCCAAAAACTAACATGTCCCCTAAAAAGGGACTATTTCCAATGAATTTATACATCTTCCATCCATTGGTTTTCAGGGGACATTCGTTCGTTTTCCAGGGGGAAGTGCCGAATTTGCAAAATGAGTTTCCTGAAATTGGGGCCAATTTCAAACCTTTGGCAGCTATGAGTAGCTGTGAGTATTGCCATGTATTCCCGCTAGGTCCGAGGTCCCCAAGTCATTCACGGGAGCTCCAAAATCGGGGAAGGGCTTTGCAAATTCACCTCGGTAACAAACTAAGCTGATTATCCAACAGAGTTCAGCTGCAAAATCCAACAGAATTGGCGCTAAACACCAATCACATCCTTCCCATGTTGGCGTGACCAACACGTTTTCAACCAGTCTTCAACTTCAACAACTCCATGGATTTCCCAAGCCAAAAAAAGTCAACAACAAATTGAGGTTTCCCATGGGGTTTCCCAACAACTCCATGGGTTTCCCACTTAATAGTCTTTTAAACGTCAACGGTGGGGTGGATTCGGATGGCCCCGATGTTTCCCACGGCCCGCAAGCTGCCTCTCTTCGAATCCTGACACGACAAGGTGTCAGATGGATGCTGGAAGTTCCAATGTTGGATCTCTTGTGGCCCACTATCTGTAAATAGCGTTTTTTTTTCCCATAAAATATCTTTGTGAAAAAAATACATAAAATAAATATGAATATAAACCATATATACAAATATATAAATAATCAAACACATGTATATATCTATATATACACAAATAAATTCGCATATATGAATATGTCAACTTCACACGCGTGCAATGCACTCTTTCCGCACATTTGTTCACATTGAAGCATCGAGCTAAAACCACCTCAAGCATCCAGGCTTAGGAACAAATGATATGACAGGGCCTTGTGGGTGAGAAATAAGTCATATAATTCGATGATACTTAGGTCCTTGGGATGCACTCCTGTCAACACATAGCTTTAGTCATTCTGAAATTTTGGGTAGGAACTGCCAGCCCAAGACCATCTTACATGGCTAGCTCAGCAGGGTGCAACACACAAATGTGGGTGAATGGATTTTTTCGAAAACCAAGGCGTAGGTAATGTTTTTTTCAAACACTTTCCCTTAGCATCCTTGTGAGTCTGAGTACCAAGCATATATTGCCTTCATTTCGGCGTATTTGCTGCCTACCGCCTCTTTACTATAGTCAGAAAGTCAATTGATTTTGGGGATTGCCGGCCCCTTGACGTCCATCATTCATCGAAATCCCCTCCTGTGAGGAGACAAAGGCCTCAAATTTGTCCGCCCTTCATCGCCTGCCACGAAACCGAGCGGTGTTTACATCCCGGAGTCAAAAAAACATATACACCAAACAAAATCCCTATTTGAGAAGAGTTACCTCTTTCCATACCATCCATTTTTAGTATCCATCTTCCATTTGTTTTGCAAGTAGTCATTGCAAACACTGGATGTGATGTTCGCCACAAGACCACTGGATGAACTAGTAAAGGTCAGTTGAACAAATCTTTCGTCGACATGAATGATCTTTCATCCAAAGGTAGGGGTGAGACTTGTCTGTTTTCAAACCACCAGGAATTGTAGGACAATGATCGAAACTTACCCCCAATACGTGCCCAAAATGAATCACGATGATGGCTTAAGAAAAAGGTAACTTTTGTAAAATGTGGGATGTTTTAGGTACACCCTGGAAGATTAACATGGAACCTACAAATCACCCATTTAGAAAGGAAAATGATCTTCCAAACCTCCATTATTGTGTTCCATGTTAATCTTCCGGGGTGTATCTACGGTAAATTTCACAGGTGTATGTTCTTGGAATCGGAATTTGCCAGGGTCACCAGCAGGATGTTTTCTGAACATCACTCTGCACCAGGCTCAGCATCCCAACATCAAGAATCCCAGAACCTCTATCATCAACGGAGCCCTTCAAAACACGTTCAGCGCCTTGAAGATTAGTTGAATAACTAGGAACAAGAGCCATGATTGATACTCTTGATGAAAGAAATCCCGCACCACTTGAGATATATACATGTGAAGTCCTATCCAACCAGAGGTTCTCCAAATCAAGTGGTGCTTGATTTCTGCCATCAAAACTATCCCAACGAACTTCCTACTTCGGGTATCCACCCATATGAACTCCAGAGGTCTACCAAAGTCAGGAACCAACTTTTTTCGAGCTTTCCGAATGGCTCCCTGCTTCTCTCCAATTCACCAATTCAGATGGCCTTTATTTTTTACGTACCACACAAGTGATAAAAAAAACATCTCCTGGAAAAAAACATCCAAAATCCAGATACCTTTTCACCAAGTTGAAAAACCACCCAGCAAAACACCAGCTCTTTTTGGATCTGAAAAAAGGCGGACATTTTTGGTTGGATAAGAACATATGCACACCTTCCGTTTTTTTTGGGGGAGGATTGTTTTTAAAGAATTTAAAAAACCCAATGAACCAACAAATTCATACTATTTCTCATGTATAGTAGCTTCTTAATCATTAAACAAACCACCTTGACCCCCCTTTTCCAGGGTTCGGATCGTCCAAAAGTCTCGTCGCCTGGCAAGATCTCCACCATGATGCCCCACCTCATCGACTCAGCCAGCGTGTTGGAGAGGGGATATGGATGCTTAGGAAACATTAGGAACCTGCCCCATCCAAACAAAAACTCCTTAGCTAGTGGGGTTTGTGAGGAAATTTGAGAATATTTGAGATATGCCAATCGATGTTGAATTTCCTCCCTTCCAACTACAGTAGATCATGTCGTTGAAGATAAGTAGCTATGTGAATTTTCTGTGCAAATTCATCACGCTGCCTGGTCATTAAAAATACAAAGCATGTTCAACACGGTTTAATGGAGGCACGTCATGGTTTGTGTGCATCAGTCACAGCAGCTATGTAAAGTGATGAAAAAAACACTCCACAGTAAAAGTATCTAAAAATTCATCTTCAAGTCAAAGGACCTCAAGTTGTTTTCCAGTGGGTGATTCGGATTCTATCAAAATCCGAATCCAAGCCTGTGGCCCCTCCCCAACAGCCCCCCAACAGCCAACTGTTTTTTGTGGAAACAACAATAAACTGATCAAATCACACTTTCTTTAAATAACACTCCCTGAAATTAACAAGCAGCCAAAGCCCGTGAAAAATGGGTAACAAAGGGAGACTGCATCCTTTCCTTATTGGGTTTTCCCCATTTTCAGGTGAGTTTCTGTTAGTTTCAGACAAGGTATTCATTTGCCAACTACCACCTTGCCCCCCAGGACACCCGTAGGACCTTCACTTCGCAAAGTGTATCGTTGCCCTTCGCCGGCCGAAACAACCCGCCAACCCCCCGAGCCAAAGGGTGATGGGCCAAAAACGACCAACTGGGAAGCAGCTGAAACGAAAGGGGGGGGAACGGCGACTCCCCACCTCCCAACCGACCTTGCAAGAGGAGATTTGCAACTTTGGAAAATCCCCAAATCATGTTCTACACCCCAGAAGATTAACGGCTGGAACCTGAGAATACGGGCCCCCTGGAAGAGGAAAATCATCTTCCAAGTTCCATCATTTTCAGGTTCTATGTTAATCTTCGGGGGTGTAAGTTTCATATTCAACTTTGGAACAGTCGAGTACGGTACTGTAATTTTATGGAATTTTATTGGGCGGTTCTGATGGATTTTCGTTTGGGGTACGGGTAAACCAATCTAGACCACATATACAAAACAAGGCACGGCTTTTACCTTTTTCATTGTTGCTATTCAATGTTTGAAAATATAAACATTCGCTTTTGATTGGGACTTTTTACACCCGGTGGAGGGGTAGGATTTTGCCCATCAGTATCTCACTCAAGCCATTCTTTTTCATTTTTTCATGAACCTCTTTCTTTCAAATGCCTTCACCCAGAACAAGCGTGATACTGTTGATGGAAGAAATTCTGCACCACATGAAATGTATAAAACCCTATGAAAACCCGAGAGAAACTACCAAACTCAACTGGTTGTTTGGGATTTGTTCCATCAACAGTATCACGGTAGATGTTTTTGTCTTTAAGGGGGTTCCTTCAAATTACCAACCGACCAAATCCAAGGGATGCTTGGCAAGTTTTTTGTCCACTGGGAACGTGGGGGAGACTCAGCAGGATGAGCTGAGTAGATGGTGGTGGTTCGTGGACTGCAAAAAGGCATCGGCAAAACATACGAAGGTATATTTATATATATCCTTTATGATGCCTATTTGGAAAAACAAAAAGAAGTAAATGCATAAATGCATAAGTCATAAGTGAATGAATGAAAGAATGAATGAATGAATGAATGAATTCATGAAGGAAAGAACAAACAAACACATGAATAGATGAATAACACATGAATTAACAAGCTCGAGTCATGAATCAATGAGTAAATGCACACAGCGAAGAATCCTGTAGTACACATGTTAAACAATCCAAGCAGCAACTTAAGGAGTCGCTTTTTGCAAAAAATGCCAAACAGTTTTCTGGGGAGAGTCCGAGTTCAAGCACCAACAAAACCATGGACAAAGTCCCAGCAATTTCTTCGCAAATGGTCATCTTATCATTCATGAATTTTGTTTTTTCCTGGGGAAAGTTGAAAACTCTGAGCAACACCAGGGCCACAATTTCCGTACATAAACTTAATCACCTTTTTCAGAAGGAGAAATCCGGAAATCCGTCACGTCATGATTTTTCCTATTGATTTGAACATTCCTGACCCTGCATACGCTCGCATTTTCCAATGGCAGGATCCTCTTCAGAAAGGAGAGGCTCCCAGTCAGGCGACAATGCCACCCAAAATACGGCAAATGCCAGGACCATCAAATCGCCTTGGACCTTAAGGCGCTTCATACCCTCCCACGCAACTTTTTAAAAGCTTGAAATCCTGCAGGGAGTCTAAGGTTACCACCTCCAACGAAGAAGTCCCCAAGAAACAGGAAAAAAACACCAGCTTATGTATGCTTATGTAGTTTTCAAACACCATCAAAAAAATGGTTACAATTCTTTTTGATTCCCCCCTAGATTCCAGGATTCTGAGTTTTGTTTCCCCATCATTTTCAGGAATGGCCCAAGTTCCAGGAGATCAGGTCATGGAAGAGTCTTTTTGTTGAACGCCAAGCATGCTTTTTTTGCACGGCTAAGCGTTGTGAGACAAATTGATTGACCAGACCAGTGACAACAAAAGCCGAAACATATTCAAACAAAATGTGTACCAAAAGCTGGGCCAAACTCATTTTCATTCCTCTTGTTTAAAAAAAATCCCTATCAGCCTATCATGGGTGATACTTTCCTTTATTTTGGGATCAATTCATCTCCCTAATTCACAACCCTGAGAAAACGAAGCTTTTCGCAATCCAGTCTCATCTCTTAAAGTTTCTGTACCTGAGGTCCGTTTGGGGCGGATGAAAGGCCTCAACCATCATAGGCTTTAAAGGAGGGGAAAAAGAGTCATGTGTTTTGAAGCACTCTTGTAATAGGCCTGCTTGTGGATACCATTTTGGAAGAAAACTGTGGATCAACAAATGGAACAACCAAAAAAATATAAATCCGCAAAACCGGAAAGATCTCTTGATCTAGTTGGTGGTTTCCAACCTATCTCAAATATATCAGTCATATGTCAGTCAAATTGCATCATCAGATCATGTCCTAGGTAGGGGTAAACATCAACAAAAAGTTTTAAACCACCACCCAAAAATTGATTTTTCGGCGCCCTCAACTTGACCTATAAGGCCCACGTCAAACAGGTTGCAAGGAACAAACCTTCGGGGTTTTTGGGTTTGGAATGTTTCAACTTGGCTGCCCAAACGATCAGGAAAGATACCTCCCCCGAAAGTTTAACATATCCCCTGAAAAATGTTGGTTGGAAGAGCCTTTTCCCCTTTGAAATGGTCCCTTTTCAGGTGACATGCTATTTTTTTTTTTGGGTAGTTCCGGTCACACACAGAGATTTCTGTGAGGGTGCTGTCAGCAAATCTTTGCTAAACAAAATCCTAGACCTGCGCCTTGAAGGGTCTCGGGCAGCTGCCAGCGAGGGGTTGGACAGCTGCAAAATGACACTCGTCTGGCAACCAACACCGTTGCACTCTCCGCAGCCGGGTCTTTCCCGCATGCGAATTCAAGAATTTATCTTGTCAAATCGCGCTTCTGAGCGACGGCTTTTGAGTCAATTGGTGTCTTGGATATCTTCAATTTTGACGTAAATGTGTCACCAACACCGTGAGAACAAAAACAAACATCTTTCAGCATCTTGCGTAGCCCTTCACTTCACTTATGACCTCCGAAAGAAAGATTTGTGTCAAACAGCGCATCAACATAGTTTTAAGTTGCAAAACAGGCTACCTAGCGATGTTACTGCACTTTAAACGTTGGAAATTCCCATGAAGCTTCGTAGCAATCCTCTGAAACCTATCTACTTGCAGTATTTTTCCAACATACTGCAGGCCAAACTCAATAGTGGTACAACCTCGCGGCTCATCTTGGGCAGCCTACGGCGAGCAGGGCAGAAGTTAGGGACCGGGACTTAAATATCTTTTGGAAGTCTTTTAGTCCCATGACGAATGTACAGTGACTACCAAAACTGTTTGTGTCAGGGAAATTCAGGATATCACCCGTGATTTTGAATCATTAAGGGAAACAGTTCAATTTCTTCAACAAATGCGATGAAAAACCCTTGAACAGTTTGGGGTGTGGATGTTTTCGAAGCTGGTTTCGGAGTTGTCGACGGCTGTGTCACTTGCCTGTGCCGTAGTGCCAGCAACACCACTCCTGGCGTGTGGCTAAACCCTGACTCAGGAAGTTCTGTTCACAGATGTTTGAAAAAAATAAGTTAATATATAACCAATAATTCATACTAAATCACTATAAACGTATATTTATACCCAAAATAAATGAATAAACAAGTGAAAACCCAATGTCACGACGACTTTTTTGTAGAGTTTTCACATGGCGGTGAATCAAGGCCCGGCAACTAAAATTTGTATTCCATGTTTTCTCCCTGTCCAGGACTCATCCATGTTCATCCTTGGAAACCTCCCTCGCAAGAAGCTGGATATACCATAGCTCCCTTGCCATCAGCTGCCGTATAATTTGAATATTGAAATAACTTTAGTTTCAAACATTGGATCATCAATCGCCATTCCTCCACTTCCCCAGTTATTCCTACTGAAACTTGAACATGATAACTAATTGGTGGTTTCAACCCATTTGAAAAATAGTAGTCAAATAATATACTGTAGATCATCTCACCAGGTACGAGTTAAAAAGAAACCACATGTTTCAAACCACCAATTAGGTACCCTTTCTCCCAAAATCATGGTTCAGTGGAAAATCAACCTAAATGAAAGGAAACTCATATTGGAGATACACCCATTTCCCACTGAACCATGATAATGGGAGGAAGGGTACGCTCCCTTTATATCCACAGTTCTCCCCTGAAAATTGGCAATCCCAAAAGGAAAGTAACTAGTCTTCCAACCATCCATTTTCAGGAGCTATGTCAATGTTAGTTTTTGGGAGGGTATACCACTGTCTTACTGTATCACGGTATCGAACGGTGAATCTCATCTTTTCCACGGAGTTATCCACGGTGACAACTGCGATCGACCGTCGCCTGCCGCTTTTCAGTCCAACCTACCCGGATAATTTTCAGTCGAAGGGCAGGGACCACGGCAATCCCACGGAATGGGCTGGTTTCTTTTGATAGGGGATTTCTGATAATGTTTACGGGATTATGTATCCCTATAACTAGGGGTAATAGTAGTATATTATTTCCTGAAAAGGTTCAACCAAACCATCTTTACAGTTTTTTTTGTTTTTCCGGCTTCCATCTTAGTCTTGAGTTGATTGAAAGGTAACGAAGCTTGGAACCTTCTTCCTCTCTTTGAGGTTCTTGAGACGGTGAGATGTAGGAAGCTGTGTGAATCATGTGATCAAGAATCCGAGGAATGGAAATGGGATAAGACAAGAGGTCCTCCACCACCACCATCATGATGATGATCATCATCACTATCATTTAATTTTCATCATCATCATTACTATCACTTGTTTATACCTTCTATAACAACCATCACCTTCATTTTCAACATCATCTTCATTACTACACCCCTGAAGATTAACATTTTGCACATAATCATGGAGGTTTGGTTCAGATCATTTTCCTTTCTAAATGGGTGATGGCTGTAGGTTCCAGCCCTTAATCTTCCAGGGTGTAGACCAAATATGGTCATTTCCAATGATCCTTTGCCAGGCTATCATCCATCATCTCTCTCGGCCTTTCGACTCCCCCGTGCACTGAAAGGGCTCCGGGGTCACGTCGTTGTTCCGAAGGGCGTTGGCTAAGGCAGGGGCACCTGATATATAGGGCCAAAGCTGAAGAAATCCGTTTGGGGCCGATGGGAGGAAGGATAGAAAAAACAACAAATCCTCATAGAAAGCCTGGTTGATTTTCAAGGATTTCCATTGAACAAGGCTGACTTTTCTTTAGTGATCTCCCTGGAAAAGAAAAACAGTAATTTTTTTCAACCTACTAGTAATACGCCAAACAATCAAGTATTTTTCTTGGGTCAAATGGCTGGGAGAAATAACACTTAAACACGTTTTCTCTAGGGCTTTATTTTCAGATTCCATTTGCAATATCAGCGGGTAATATTATCCTCCTTCTGTCGGTGAATGCAGATAGGATATACCCACATGAGCTATGTATAAATACATTTATGCTTTTAGTCTTTTAAATGGTTCGCATGCATAGACACATGGGTCCGTCCATCCATCCATACATGAATGAATAAAAGTGTACTTAGAATAAATGCACATGGATACAAATATCCACTGACATGCACCAATACTATTTAACATCGATCTCCCAGCCACCTCTTGTTCAGGATAGGGCAATTCATACGGAACAACTACGACTGGGGAACGGCCTAAATAGCGACCGCCTCAAGCTTTCCAATGGGTAATGAACCCAACATTAACCACACAATTGAAAGCAGGCACCATCGACTTTCCAAGTGGGTAATAGAAAACCCAACAGATCCTGCGCTTTCTCTAGGGACCATCAAGATTTGCAAGATTTCTCCACGGATTTCAGCCATCCAACTGCCCTGCATCCAAGCATCCAAATTCAATTATTGAAGCACCATGGGAAGTTTGCACCATGAAAAACAGCAATCTGATCATGGGAAGTTTGCACCATGACTTTCTCATTATATTTCCAAGGGTTTTCACCCAGTAACATTCTCCATACACCCCTTCGAAAATAGATGAAGAACATCCTAGGCGGTATCCTAATTAAGTCATACTGTTGATGGTTCAGAAATCGCAGTCCCAACCACCGTTTGGATGTTTAAAACCTTGTAGATAGTGGGATACCTACCATATCAACTGGTTGTTTGGGATTCCTTCCATCAATAATATTAAGGACCCCTTTTTTTAAACGGAAACAAAAATCCCTACCGTGGGGAAGACGGAATCTGCCGAATCTCGGTTCACCTGCAGGTCTTCCAGGGCCAGCTGCTACTAATGGGACCTGAAAGGAAACGGACGGATCGGTCCAATATGTAAAGCGAAAAAAAACTTGAAAACTTCAAACGCTAATTATATTCTGCAAAGAAATTTCATAGTCTAGAATCTAGAAGGCATGTTTTTTGTTTTGACTTCCATGGTAGTTTTCAATTCAAGGGATGTATCAATGTGTATGCTCCCTAAAGCTGCAAGAGATGTTCCCAAATATGTTCCTAAAAACAGGAGCAAACAAAACTAAGTTCATTTTCAATTCCAGTGATTCCAGTTCAAAGCAGCATCCCAAAAGATGGTTCCAACATCAGTTTTCCCGCTTTCAAAAGGACCTAAAAACACTGAGGGCCCGAATCCAACAGCAACTCTCTTCTTCGCTCCCCCAGCCCTTTTTTATTGACCCCTACAAAAGGACTGGCGATTTTTTTATGCTTGGCCCTTACCCCAAAAAACAACCCAAGGTTTCCCGGACAGTTTCCACATGAGCCTTTGTGGCACTGGCTTTCGCTGTAGCTTTTGGGGGAACCATGGGACGCCAGAAGCCATGATGCTTCGTGACCTGCGTGCAAGTGATAATGGGACTCATCCCCAAGTTTCAGGGTGAGAACGAACACGCACACACACACATATACATGTATATATATATATATGTATCTAATATAATATGTACACACATATTTGTACATTTGACGCCACCACCTAGATAAGAACATAGGAGACGGGATGATGACACAACTGTTTATGAACATTATCACAGTCTATATGTGTTGTTCTTCTCATTATCAGCATTAGAATGAATCACCTAACACATTATCGAGTTTATCAGTATCAGTATTATTGTAATTAGTTTTTGTTTTGCTTCTTACCCTCCCTGAAACTCATATAGCACCTGAAAATAGGCCATCCCCAAAGGAAACTCGTCTTCCAACCATCCATTTTCAGGGGCTATGATATCTGCATTACTAATACCATCTTGTGCCACTTTTTATGGTGCAGAAGCAGAAAGGGTGATGATGATGATCATGATGATGCCACGGAAGATGATAAACCGTCATCACTTGGAGTTGTGGAGGGAACGTGGTCTCACTGCTGCCGATGCCAGGAAACCAAATCTGGAACAAAAAGGTATTCCCGAAACGTTGGATCTTTTTTGCGTTGGGTTGATTTCTCAGGATTGCAAAGGATGCCCACTGGCTGCCTACGAAAAACTTATGAGTTTTCCACCCCGCCATCCACATCGTTGGGTACAGGGTACCGACATGTAATTGAGACCATTCACCCGAGAAACATTGTACCAGTCGACATTGATGATCCCCCATGTTTAAGCCAGGGCTGAAAAAATACAGCATCTCAAGTGGTACCACAGGATTTGGAAAAACACATCAACCACTATGGATCTCCCGGAACTGGTAAGGAATCAAACTTCCAACTTCACCAAATTTCCTCAGCCTTGGCGCTAGGCGCTGGTGTTGGGGATGCTGCCGGCGGTTTGGGTGGTGCCGGCACCGGCACGGGCACCTCCACCACCTGAACTTCCTGAAAGACGAGTGGCGACATCCAGGTGGACATATGCACACAAATCTGGGTGAATTTTCATATGTCACTAAGTCGACCTAAGGGCCATTTTGGAAGGATTTTCCATACTAAAGTATATAATCATTGTACATGCACAACCTTTCAGGTACGAAAATAAAGACCTGACGTTACTATAATTCACTGTAGCTTGTACCTGGAAGGCCTGCACTCATCTGCAAGCTTTGGTAGGAATTTGGCCAATCATTTCTGCAATTCAAATTGCGTAAAATTTGGAAGCAGCCCTTACACATTCAAATCTCTTTCTCAACAATCTCCCTTTCTACACATGTGTGTCCAGCGACTTCAAATCTACGATGTCCCATACAACACAAAGAGCTCACAATACACACCCTTCTCCGGGCTTGAAAGTACATCAATCTACACACATAATTGAAATGAATGTAGTCCTTTCGCAAGGTCTTACTAAACCTTTATTTGCACTTCTGCGGGAAGCAGTTTTAAGGGCCACGTAAGCAAGATCCATTATGTACAACTCATGACAAATTCGCCGATGTATCGACAAATGAGCAAAACACAGGTGTCGGCGTGTCTTCACCATCTACCTGGTAAAATTTGAAATTTTAAGGCTCAAACTTGCTGAAATACATCATCTCAATCGCTCGGTTCATCGCAATAAGCTTCAAACATCTTCCAAAGTCATGGAAGACATCTACTTCACCACCTTCTTTTGATGTTTCAAACGAACCCTTGTTGAGAAATTGTGGGGGCAATGGACCGCCCCTGGGCCCTGGTAACTTCACCACATTTTAGCATCAATGGTATCCGATACCCATCCATCCCCATCCATCTCCGAAGTCGCCGCCTTCGGGGCATCTCTTGGATCGCCTGATTAGGCCGTTATGTTTTTTGGGTTGTTTGGTAAAAACCATGTAGAAATCCATGGGCTAGAAGGTACTGTTGATGGACAAAAACTTAAAATCCTGCACCACCAAGGATGATGATGATCCCATTATTTATAAGGGTTTTAACCATCCCAGGTGGTGCAGGATTTCTTCCAGTATTACGTGGTTTGGAAGTTTTTGAGGGTTTCTTTGGGGCCAAAGCGCTACATACCTGGAATTCGAATTGGAGTTTAGGTGGATGTCTAGGGGGTGATGGGATCTCAACCCTTTCCATGAAAACCTTCAGTATCTGTGCAAGTGGCTGGAGCTGTTAGTCGTTTTTTTTGTGGTAGGGGGAAACACACTTAGGGGTGCTATGAAATCGATTTTGTATGTAGCTATCAACCTCAACAAAAATTCCAAGGGCCGCAAATGGTCTGCTACACAAAGGGAGTTTGCCCAGTGCAGTGAACATGATTAATCTTTAACAAGACGACCTGGTAAGCACTGGGGCGTCCTGCTAGCCCACACACTTTGTAGGTTTTGTAGTCAACAGATTCTGGAGAAATTTTGACACGGCTCCCTTCGACAATGCCCCTCCCTTCCCTACAAGTGACACTCCTACAGTATACATTCCACAACATGATTTTTATGGTGAAAAGCAGTGAGCCGTTTTTCAGTTGTCCTCTTCACCTTTTATTTGCAAACAATTCGATGCCAACCAGGCTACCCCCATCAGAAGCAAGGGATTATTATGGTTTAATGGCATCTACTTTCATAAGAGATAATCGACATAGTCCCCGAACAAGACCTTAAACCCAGCTATTTCTGGGGGGGAAATTCTCAGAATCTTGTTATGGTCTTCTCACTGGTTGAACATCTGAGATTCCAGCATCCAACATGATGATGTTGGCAGCACCAAATCTTTTTACCTGGCGACCTCGGAGACGTCGAAATTTTATCCTGGCAGGGATACATCCAACTTTTACTTGACAAACGTCAGGGTTTTTATTTGGTGCTTGGAAAAAAACATGTCCAAGCAAACGATGACCTCTTAGCCTATTGGTCTTCCTGAAGTGGTTGTTCCAGCAAGATTTTCTCATCGGGACCCTGATCATCTTGGGTTGGAATTCTCATCTGAATTAAAGAGATGGTACTGAGGTTACTAGTAAGGTCTGATATCATGTACCCGCCACCAACATTATCGCCATCGTCATCGTCATCATCATCATTCAATAAATCAATCAATCAATCAATCCATCCATCAATCAATCAAATCATCAAATCATCAATCAAATAAGCAAATCATCAAATCATCAAATCATCAATCATTCATCATCATCATCATCATCATCATCATCATAATCTCAACTGGCCAGTACGGCCAAGTGGCGAGATCAAATCAATTTCTCTGGACCATGACATCTACTATGGGAGGAAGACCCTTGCAAAACTCTGAGCCGAAGACCAAGCATGTTGCCAGTCATCCCTTCCTCAGTGTGGGAGAAAAACATCGGATGGATGTACCCATACCAACATACCCCTATTGGAAATCCCTAAAAAAGCCCTGTATGGTGAGTATTTATGGGTACACCCAATTGCCCCTTGATATTGGATGCCAAACTCCTCAGTTTATATCGCACTTGACTTCAGTTTTTTCTTTTGAAGTCATCCTTTTTCTTCAATACTTAACCCTCTACCGTTTCCAAAACACAAAATATCACGCGACTTTTGACACTTCTTTGAGGCCAACCCCCGAATGCGACAGGGTGTCATTATGTCATGCCATTGAGGTATTCAAAACTGCTGGCATCTAAGTCTTCTATGTATCAAAAATATGTTCGTGAAAATTAGGTACCTTCCAGCAACTTAGGGGGTCAAAAGCTATATAGATACTATATAGGCATGTAGGTTTAACCTTTCAAGGAAGCCTAATGTGTTGACACGGTACACTGAGCTTTCTTGCAACAATACACATGTTTGCATGGAATCCTTAGGATTTATCGGATCAATGAAAAAATCAAAAGAATAAACTATCTAATCCCAGGTGTTATTGGAGCCATATTTGGCTTGGTATGACAGCCCTCAACCTTTGTCAAGGATTGCCAACCTCAGCCTTTGCATAAACCTCACCTTTTTGGTTGGCAAACTCTCAAAATTACCAGCACCATTTGCAACTTCTTGTTTTAAAATGGAACATCTAATCTAAACAAGCAATTCATGATTGGCTCCAACTAATCAGAAGGACTTCAAAGATCAACTACCAACCACCAGGTCTGTAGCCTTTTTCTTTGGTGTACACGGTGTATCTTTACAAAGGACATAGCCCATCCCTTACAAAATTAGAAACAAAAAACTTGGTAAGTACTTCTGAGCACTGAAGTTGTAAACCTATTTTTGTTGTGGGGGTTGTCAGTTGTCATAAGATCTTTTTCTACCTACCCCAGGACATCGATTTCCCCACCCGCCACCAGAGCTCCTCCATCCATTTCAAGCTGGGCTTCCCCCGACCGGATTGGCATTTCAAGTCAGGACACCCGACACCAAATTGAGAACAACAAAACCTCGAGAGGAGAATCTTTAAGGCTTCAAAGCTGGTTGGTGGTTGAATTTTAACCCCATCTGAAAAATATGCGCAAGTCAAAATTGGGAATCATTTCCCCATTTTCGGGGTGAACATAAAAAATATTGGAAACCACCAGCTAGGCTTTTTTTTAGCAGGGATTTCGAAGGAGAGGTGAGGTGTTGACTTGGGAGGTTACGCATAGCCTGCGTCACGTTTGCAAAGATGAGGATTGTGCCTTGCCAGCTGTGCGTGAGTGTGCTTCTTTGAAATGATATATGTAATATACATGTGGGCAGCGTTCAGAACCCTTCTAACATTTCACGATATTGATTGGCTCATAGGGATCTTATATTGGCTTATTAAATCCCCGTAAAATCTCATATTAATCCCCTCTATAAAACAATCTTGAACACTGCTCATGTATTTTTCAAATTAATGTCAGTAGTAGAGGCTGGTCTCTGGCTAAAAAGATTTCTGATTCACTATTACAGGTGTCATCTTCAATCTGATGTTGCCATGTTGGCTGGTTAGGAAGGCCCCCCTTCGGAAATGCATTGAGAAATCTTCAAATTTGGGTCATTTTCATTTATTTTCCATAATCAAACATTCTTGGTAAAAAAAAAGGTTTTGAAGGCTGAAGATCCAAGCATTTTCCAATATCAAACTATAAACTATAAACGAAAAAAGGGGTCACAATGATTCAAACCCTTGAGAAGATTGACATGACACCCAGGGTTTTGAAACAAAAAATCTCCATCTACCACGTAAGGTGCCAAAGGTCCAAGGGGCTGTCTCTCCTTCATTGACCAGCTTTGCACCTGCAGCTGGATGAGATCTGGGAGTTCATCGGTGAAGAACTCCCTGAATGAGTTCAACCTGCTACACCACCCTTTAGGACTGTAAACTTTCATGTTTTTTTTGTTGCGTGGTGTCATATTTGGACATGATATTATATGCTTTGAAATGACTTAAACAATACAGGATGATTTTTTTTACCGCACCTTAAACGTCATGCATGTAATCAAACTATGTATATTGTAGTCTAGAAAATAACATCATACTCAAGATGGTTTTACTCAAGATACTTAATGCATGTTCAACAGGTCATACTTGGTGGGACACCTTCCCCAACAACTGGTGCACAAACTTTCCGAATCATTGACTGAAAACAACAATTTGAGGTCAGCTTGAATAGATTTTTCAGTTTTAATCCAGCATCATTGACCAGGTCGTTTCTGCGGGTTGCGAGCCCCCAAAAATTTCTTGCTGAAAACGACCGCCTCCAAACTGATCAGATTGCATCCTAAAGTTGAAGTTGGGAGCAACCCCTGACCCAAGGGGTTCACAAAAATGATGGCAAAACAACCCTGATAAGTAAGCCGAAAAAAAAAACACTATCTAAAAGACAGGAGGACCAAAAAATGGACACGATGTAGCTAACAGAAATAAATTGGTGGGACTGGATAGTTCCATTGATCTCTCCCTGTTTTTAAATAGCATCCGGTATCCCAACTTCTTTTAGATTCGCTCCTTTCCAAGCACCAGGGATGTTGGAAAGGTATCTATTCAGCATCTTTTTTTGTTTAATGTTGAAACCCCCATCGTCAAAAAACTCAACCCCAAAGAACTCCCTTTCCCACCTCCTTGTGGCAAACGGAAGTCTTTTTCACCTCCTGTTGATTCGAGGTGGCGAGTTGCAACACGGAGAATGCCAGGGAAACTTTGACATTTTAGAAACGCCGGAAGGTGTATCTCAATGTAGGAGGTATATGTATATATAAATATAAATATATATATAAATATGTATACCATATATATATATATATATGCATGTACACAGGTGCCTGAGCGGATTACCATTAGTCAATATCATTCTAGTATTTTTACCAACCTGCCACACCCTGAAATAAGTGGGAATTTTCCGCAGATAAATTCGCTTTTGGGCTTTCCGCCACCAGGTTCATCACCTGTAATGACTTTGGATCTACCCCATGATCTCAACCAAGAATCTTCATGACACTTGATATCCTTCATCCTTTGGCCCGAAAAAAAACATAAGCTGCATCTGGAATAATTCAAATAAACGAGTCGCAAGACAATTCATCTCAGCACCTCTGTATATCTAAACATATATACACATATCTACATGGTTAAAGGTGTCCATTTCGACATATATAAATCATTGAAAGCACCATCTCAAAAAGGTGACACCAATGTCAGGGATGCGCGCTTCAGTTGAATATTCCAGGGCTGACCACTCCACTCTTACCTTCAATTTGCAAACAAACATGGCAATTGAACATCCTTGTTTTCCAACAGAATATGCATTGAAAGATCGTCCGTTCTCCATTGCTATGCTGGATGACAGGAAGGCAGTTGATAGTCCAAGCTTCTTTCATAGTTGGTGCTTTTCCCCGTTGAAAATTCCAAGAACTAACGGGTTCAACCATATCACTGGCTTATGCATTTCCATTACTACGTGTTTAACACCATCCAAAAAGAGGAATTGATAGTTGGTTAAACCAAAAGCATACTCACCAGTTTGACTCATAAACATTAAACATACAGTTGATGGAAGAAATCCCAGTCCCAACCACCTGGGATGGTGCTAAAACCTTGTAAAGAACGGGATATCTACCATGATCAACTGGTTGTTTTGGGATTCCTTCCATCAACCGTTTTTCGGTACCACGGGAAAATTGGCGGCAAAAACAACGTCTCTCATCTTGGCAAAACGCCTCTGAGGTCGGTGGCCTGGAAGAAGGTGGCATTTTTGAGTCCATGATTTTCCGAACTTGCCTAGTTGGTGGTTTCAACCCATCTGAAAAAATATTAGTCAAATCGGAAATCTTCCCTCAATAGGGGTGAACATAAAAAATATTTGAAACAACCACCTAGTTGCCGTTTGCTGGGATATGTGATTGTTCCCTAGGTTTTTTTGTTCAGAGTCTTTTTTTTTTGGTGGGAAAAGGTTAGGAGAGGTTAGGTTAGGAGGCTCCCTGTTTTCTGAACAGTTCGCCCGCCCCTGAAAATTGATTCGCTTGGAAGATGATTCATTTCCTTTTTAAAATGGTCCCTTTTCAGGTGCGAACAGTCCGTTTTTTGGGGGTTAGGGTGCTACTGTGGTCAAGGCGCAGCCAGCCTTTTTTTCTCATCGTGCTTGGCAAGTTGGAATGTGAAATGGGTTCGGTGTTGTGTCGATGTTTCAACTATAAGTAGCAACGGCCTAAAGAAACCTAAACAACATTAAGTGTTGAGTTTTGCAAATCCTCCCCAAAGCAAGGTTCTTCTGAAGAATTTTTGTTGAAGCTTGCATGGAAGCAGGCAGAACAGGAGGACACTAAACACCTAGCCATGCAAAATCCCCCTCCATTAGCACGATTCCAAAGGATTCGGTAGATCATAGCCCCTTGCTATCACTTGCTGATCAGTGGTGCTGGTTGAGACGCTTGCTTACGTTGGAAAAACCCATCGCCTCGTTAAATGGTGTCATGTCCCCTCAGATCGTAGGGAATCAATCCATCACCAAATCACCATTGAAATCTAAATTACCACCAAAAAGTCATATCTGAAAGGAACCACCTATGTTTTCCAATGCTCTGTCAAGGCCCATCATTTTCAGTCTCCATTCCTCTCTATCTTCAATTTGCGGGGGTGCAGCAAAGACTTGTAACAAAAATCGCAGGGCTGGAACCTCAATTTGTGGATCTATCAGAAAAGGAGGCTCAAACCTTTACAGACCATCAATTATTGAGTTTTGAGCCGCTCCAATTTCCAGGGTGTCCGGTGAACAGCAGGCTTCCGGCCTACCACTGGGAGGCGTGAACACCTGCCACAGCTGTTGACGCACAGCGGTGGGAGAAATGAAGCTGGCGGATGAGAAAAACCATAAAACAAAAACATCTGCAAAGCATAGCCAGGCATTGTATTCCAGTGTAACATGTTGATATTGGTCGGGAAAAAAAACATGTTTGGACCAGTACTGCAAACGCTTCCTTGTTGGGGTTGAACTATTTTGGGCGGGTCCAATTCAGTGAGATTCCGGTCCCAACCAGCAATTGGAAAGCTCCCGAAGCCAGCAGAGGATATATATAGAAAAAGCAAGCTGTACAAAAAGTGCCGCCCACATCTCTGTATAAAAAGATAGAGTATAATTATTGTATACTGATACACCTATGAGCCTATGTACTGTATAGATATTAAAGATTTCATGGTCTACCCATGTATAATTCATTCATACAGACGTCTATGTGACCAACATATCCAGTGAAATTCACATATCTCACCAACCTGGTAAAATGTTGAAATAAGGTGGATTCCCTAGAACCACTATAGCCATATTCCAACATGTATACATATAAATATGTAAATATATATACAGAGACTTATATAATGCATTTGAGGTGAAACATACATATACATATATATTTAAACGTCTATGTAAACATATCAGAACCACCTTTTGGTGGTGATACCACCAGACGTCAGTTTGCGAGCAATAGACAGGATGACCATACCTGACCCCAACCAACGACCTCTTTGTAAGGAGGCGGTCTCAAAGCCTCTCAACCGACTCAAAGACTTCGGGCTGATGGTTGAAACATGGTAAAACCAGTTGAGTTGTTGGTCAAGATTTTTCCACATGTACGAATAGTTCATTACATCTTACATCTGAGGTGTTTACATTTCAAACATCGGTATCTGCGTCACAGGGGGAGGTATGAGTAAATTACAATCGAACATAATATTCACTGATGTGAATGTGCAGAAACTCATGGTACGGGAGTCAAAATCAACTATGGTCCGTTAAAAAAAGGGTTCTTTTGTATATTAGATCCTATTTGTACACTATTTTGATCTATTTTGGGATGAGTTGAATTCGGACATTAGGCCAAAACAAAAACAAAAACACCGTGCATTCTCAGCTAGATGGAATCAACTGTGTACCGAGCGTACGGAATCCCAACTCAATACTTCCATAAGGGGCCCATGTGATGTTGAAACGTCCCGAAACGTCCCTAGGTGATGTTGAATCGCATGCCGTTGCACGAGGAATCACAAGGAGTAAACATGCAAGAAACAAACACCATAAATCAAGCAACTTGGAGAAAGATGAGAATCCTGTAGTTTTTCCACTTCTGCAGGGCTCAAAAACATCGCAGCGTCCACAATTTTTTCTCTAAAATCTAAAAAATGCATAAAATAGTGATAACAGGCGTTCTCTACCAGTAAAGTGATCATCTTTTGGGGGGTATCCATCCTGTTACCATATGGGGGTACCACTATTTTTGGATAATGCCTCTCTCAACAACCACTTTTTTTTTGGTGTCGACTCTCTTGATGCATTGTTTCAATTGTTTCCCCACGACCAGTCAACCAACCAGCCAGGAACGTTCTCTGTTAAGAAATTTTCGGGCGAACCATAAGGGATTGATTGTCACTTAATGAGGCCTTACATCCCTGAAGATAAACATAGAACCTGAAAAAAATGGAACTTGGAACATGATTTTCCTCTTCCAAAGGTGCGTAATTCTCGGGTTCCATGTTAATCTTCCAGGGGTGTATTGATAGCCTATTTCTAATGGCGGGCAAAACTGTTTCAGTTATCAGGCTGAGTCCTCACCGTGTGCCCCCACCTGTGGTTTCGGCCCCAGGATGAGCGAGACCTGTCGTGATTCAAACAGCCTCCGAAGGGCTTGGTTAATGATCATACGAATCATACGCTTTATGGAAAAGAACCTACACCAATTTGGGATATTAATAAAGCACTGCAAAAACGAGGAGGATTTTTTTTTCAATGATATCAAGTTGATGCCAATTTTTGTCCATTAAATGTGTGCAGCTGAGGCCTGGAAATCACCAGGAGAAATGTCATATTTGCAAGGTTACAATGCCATGCTTTCTTCCTGGTGTTCTTTGGGTGCATGTTGAACACACCTCAAGTACTTGTTGCCATACCTTTTGATCACAACAACCCTGTGATGGAGTCTTCAGTCATTTCAGAGGGGTTTGAGATACACAACGCCTAAAGAGTCACAAGTAAGTCCCAGCATGTTCTCAGTTGCCATGTCGAAATTTCAAACACAAATCCTTTTGAACCTTGGTTTCTTTGCTGGCTGCCAGACGCCCCACCCACTTTGGAAGTCTCCACATATCACTGCTACAGAATTAAGGCAGCCACGTTCAAAAAAAAGACGTCACGAAGGTTCGAACACTCGTGGAAAGTACACCCGCAAATACACTAACATGGAACCAACACAAATGGATTCCTGGCGAAGGAGATTCCCTTGCATTGGAAATTATAAGTTTGCACGGTATGCAGTACGACCGAAGGCCGAGGTCAACAACAAAGCCTCAATTCACTATGATTCCAAGGATTCTCCATAGAGATGATATAGATATCGATGTATAGTATCTGTACCTTATTTGGGGGGCTGCCACCCCCCAATAACCGTGCTAGACTTTCCTACAGATAGCCTGTGGTTCAAAAGCCCACCTTGGACCCCTAAAGTTCCACCCACCCCCCCGTGGAAAGGAACCGTCAAGGAGATAGCTCCAGCAAAGAGTAACGAACAAAGGATGCCCATGTAAAGCCTTGATTTCGAAGCCAAGGTTATAGGAAAAGGACATTGCCGATGCTGCCGATGGTTAGAGTAGTTGAAAAGTACATGGCACAGTCCCTACATATTGGTTTATAAGGACCCTTTACTAACCTACCTTTTGGTATCTGCTGTGCCATCTATTTTGACCTTAAGGTAATAGTTTGCTGATGTTTAGGGCAAAATGATCTTGAATTTCCGGCTTGATGGACAAAACCCTAAATAAAAGACCACTTAGTAAAAATCCTATTACGTACCATGTTTTAGCATCCCGGTGTAGGATTTTGCCCATCAACCGTTCATCAGCATATCATTCTCTAATTTGCTCAGAATTGTGTGGTGATGCCTCCTACTACTTGGGAAGATTCTAGCATTGCAAAGATTCCAAGTACTGTTTCATCAAACTCAACCGTTACTCAAAATTTGAAGGATCTTGCTACAACACAATCTTTTTGTTGGTAAGTCGTGAAGCTAGATTTTGCCTTTGCATGACATTGACATGGTTCAAACCCTCAAAACCAAAATTCTACTTTTCTGTAGCCATCCACGTGAAGTTTTATCGACCCACTTTTCGATCACCTCCCTGGACCCCCGAAGGGTTTCGATGGTGCAGATTTCCAGCTATCCAGCTGTTGCAACTATGAAACCCTGGCTGAATTTCGAAATCGTGTGTTGAAACTTCAAGGGCCCAAACGAGTATCATCCAAAATCGGTTGCAGTTGACAAGACCTGAAGAATGACCTTACTGTGTGAGTTTGTACAAGTAAAATTACTCATTGCTGAACAATTGAAAAGCTATGCATATCAACCATCAATATTTCATTACGGTTCTTAAACAACAGCCATCATACATCTTTGTAACTTTTGTACTAGGCTTGGAAGACTTTTCGTTTGCCGTAATCATTGCCATTCAACATCAACAGTTATCATCCACATTGAACATCAAATGCACACAACACATGAACTCTCTCTCTCTCTCTCTCCTCCCCTCTATATATATTGCATGTAAATCTCCACTTGCTACCAGTCCCCCCAAAAAATAAACGAGTTTCTCAAGGGCAAGGATTCCATATAGTTCTATACCCTTGATGGTTGAGAGATAAAACATCCAACCCCACCTTTCCCGAGCCAAGGAACTTCCTTTGCCACGTAATCTTCAGCACCGGTGCTTGTTTCACCTGGGAATTTTTCCAGAAGATGTGGAAGTTGTGTTCCCAATACATCTTATGGAACATTTCAGCAACTTCTTGAACACGTCAGGTCATCTTGGAAGAGGTGGATTTTTTTCCACGCAAACAACGGCTTGGTATGAACTATACATCAGCTATATAATATCGTCTCTAAGTGTCTTTCATCACGCAGAGCTACGTTTAGGGTGCTTTCAACCAATCAACTGGGTACGTGAATGCAAATTTCCCACAGCAAAGGGGTGAAAATAAGACATCCCTCTTGGATTGTTGGGTGACAAGTGCTGTTTTTCATTTTGTAGCTCACCAAGTGAATCAGTTTACAGGGGGAAGGGGAAAAATACCTGTTTGAAACCATCATGGGACCCCCCCCCAATCGCCCCTTCCCAAGACCTTACGAAGTTACAGTATCTCTTAGTAAAACCTTATTCATTTATTCTGTCCTTAGATAGGCAGGCAGATTCTCACACAACCACGCCGGTGCAATATTTGAGACTCCCTACAGGTTCCACTTCCTCCTGGAAGTAGGCCGGGGGGGTTGGTGGAGTTTATCGGTTGGCCTTCAACAAAACCCGGAACCAAACTCATGGGCTTCATCTTTGATGGACTATAGAATCAAATTCACCCTGTTGATATAACATGAAATATTCCAAACACATCCAAATGAGAAAGAACTTCACTGTCTTTCTGCTGGCTTTTAGTGAACATTTTCCAACTGGATGCAAACACAACCGCTCAAGTATGGCCAGCCATAAAGCACAATATCACCCCAAAAAATGACTTCCATGGGTCCGTGAGGATCTTCCAGTTCCCTGTCCTTGTTGAAATTTCCCTTGCCTTCGCCCACATAGACTAGGGTTTCAACCTCAAGTGGACATGGAAAATCGTTGCCCATTTTGGTGTGTTCAAGGGGGAAAAAACCTAAGGGATTTATATGATTCATCATATTTGACTATCTGACTATCTGAGGCTATTGATATAACCGTCCCTTTTGGGCTAGAGTCAGTACTGAGATCACTAGGATTTCAACAGATTCATTCGTTTCTTTGTGGCAGGCAAGCCTTAAGAAATGGCAGCGGCCATGTGAAGTGGGCAATTTGGCTCAGCTACATAACAGTCTAAATCTTGACGCTGGCAAATGTTGACAAAAATGGAACACATCATTCGTGGCTTTTCTTATCTGGGCTGCGCTTCGTCTTTATTTACCCTAACATAAATTTGCACGGTTTCACAGGGAACTTTCACGAGCTCATATTAAGTACAGTATACAAAGGAATAGATGACGCACATACTCTCCTCTCGTCTTAAACGGGCATGGTGCCTCCGCAACTGCAAAACGCGGGGTCACAAGAGTGCATCCTCTAACTGATCAATTCAAGATCTATCATGGCAACACCCCAATTCCATCGGACAGGTGCCACAAACACATATCTTTGTGAAACTTTCATTGCCATCTGCATTGACTTTTCTTTTCATTTCACTTTCATTTTTTGCACCAAGTCTCAAAGTAGCAACATTTCTGGCTCATCTTTAGCAACTCGTTGCGTTGTAAGCTGGCTTGCACAAGTTGCAGGATTCAAGTACCAACCAATCTTCATAGAGAAACACTTCAAACTGCAAAGTGTTGAAACAAACCAGGGGCAACAAATTCGATGTGATTTGTTTCAAATGGACTTTCCAACTTTGAGAAGTCATTTTTCGTCGTTTTGCCCCGGGACTGGCGTCATTTAGCCATATTTTGACCTCCTTTTCCCTGGGCTCCCGCAACCACTTCGTAACTCCCACGCCCTGCTCCCACTTGTTGCCTTCCAAGCCGTAAACTCGGAGACGACGAAGTCAGGTGAAGCTTCACCAAAAAGACATATTAGGGTGTTTCCAAAAATAAGGAAACACCCCAAAATGGATGGTTTATAATGGAAAACCTTATTAAAATAGATGATTAAAGGAAGGTAAAAGGAAACAAGTGGAAAATTGGTGGTTTGGATTTGTGGTTTGGGATTCGAATCGGGGTGCCCCTGAGTAACAATCCCTTTCATAAGGGGATCCAAGGAATCCGAACCACCAATTAACCATTGGTTGAGTAAAAGGAAACTTCTGGAAAATAACATTTGGATCCCCTTTGGAATGACAAGGTGGGTTTGTGCCACCGCATTGTGTAGGAAGTAAATTGGGAGGGTGATGCATTTGGTGGGGTTTCCACTTCTAGAGGTTGGTTGGTTGGTTGGTATTTTTCAGTGATCACTGAAAAGGGATCCCAATATACTGTGTTTTGCAAGGGGGCTCGGTGCGGAACTTCACTATGGATCCCGGTTGGCCCACCATCAACTCCTCATATGTCCGATGACTTAAGAATTGAGGATGTGGGCTTGGATGTATACAAGAATCTCTGCAACTTTGGAATCATCACCAACCTTGGAAAAACTTGAAATGAAGGGAACTTCCACTACCAAACACCCTTTTGGTGGAAATCCGTTGTGTGTGATGTTGCGATAATGCACTCCATCAAACTCCATCGAGATGAGGCAGAAATTCAACGATCTCTCCGTGAGAAAACTTGAAAAACCGCAAACGCAGACCCGGCCAGTTGAACCAGGAAATTACACCTTCCTCAATGCAACAAATGCTCCTGAAAAATGCTACATACAAATTTTTGATGAACACTCTTTTAACCTTTAATATTCTCACATCTTCTGCCCAAATTTCTTTCGGCAAAATTTGGTTCTTCCGGGGTCGGAAATCAGGGAAATCAGGGAAATCTGCGGTGCTGGCAGCCCAGGGTTTCCGAACCAATTTGCTGCAGCACCGGGTCCTCCCAAGGCTTCGTCGCAGGCATCCATGCCACGCCTGGCAAATTGACGGGCATGACGGGATCTGGATATCGCAATTTAAGGGAAGACACCTAACCAAGGCAACCGGAAGTAAATGATTCATCTTACAAACAGATCTATGGCTTGTGACTATGTCAATTTCAGTTGAGGTAGATAGGGGAGTAGATGCATTTAGGCTTGAAGCTTGTTCATTTTCTTTGTGATGTGATTTGCCACATCAACGCCTGGGGCTATACATTGAATTTTCACCCAAAACTCCACCCTGAACACAGGAAAAAACGGTCAGCTATCCAACCTACCAACTGTTAGGACCAGTAGGGCCATATGAGTTTTGAGAGATGAAGTTCTATGTCTCCCACCCTCTTGGATCTCTTGACCTTCCATAACTTAGGTCCTAAGGCTGGTGGTACGAGTAGCTATTTGTAAAAAACGTAATGCAGCTGATACTATCTATGCCTAGTTAACACAAGATTATTCAGATGCATTAGTCTTTATCTACACACATAAAGTATCAAGGAATGTTTCGTAAATATTGTCAGCCACTTTGCTGTGTAAGCCCATTTGATGAAAGTAACACCTCGACATGAGTGGTGTCCAACTTGTACGTTGAAAGGGGCAGGTGTGCTGGCACATTAGAGGTAGGATTGCACAGATTAATTTCACGGATTGAGGTTCTCTTGATTGTCTCAAACGTGTCAGCACGACAGGCATGGGTTGCCATCAGCATCCGGCTCATCCTTTGGAAACGGATGATGGAAGGAGCGGATAGAAGGAGGGGAATCATCGGCAGACCAAGGGTGCAGGTGCATATAGGAATGGATGTTTCAAAAACAAGAAGTAGCACAAACTAAAGGAAGACAAACGTGGAGAAAAATCCTTGCAAATTTGTGCCAATGGAAAAACCGTAGATGAATACTAAGAATTACGAAAGTACCAAAAAAAAGGTGGAGCTTCAACCATTGAAATAACACAATGATGGTATTCATTTTCAGTCTGGACTTCTACCAAATTCTTCGGGTCAGAGGGAATTTACTTCCTTGGAAGAAACATATCTGAGAAAACATACATCGATTAAGTGAACCGCATCAACAATTACACCAGAGGCCTTCAAGTTCAATAAACTGAGGTGAGATGTGCAAGTCATCCTTTTCTTGATAAAACATACAATTGAAATTGCATTCCCATTCCTCAAAGAAAACACACCACCTTGCAAAAGAACTTCTAAAAACAAACACAAACACAATATCTACTGTCCCTAGAACTCACATACTGAACCTTCATGTTCTATCTGGGTTAGATACTATATATATATATATATATATATTATAGATATAATAACATATTGTTATTTTGTGCGTTTTTTGTTAAGATACAGTACAGTAAGAGAAGAAAAAAACATCCCAAAAACTTGGATGGCAGGAGAAAGATTCGGAATCCGGCCTTTCCGGGGGCGTGTTTCAGGCCGCCGATGATTTTCAGGGGGGGAACGGATAGTTTCCGGGAATGTAGCATACGAATTTGGTTCCCTTCCTTGTTGGCCAAACTGAGAATGCCCACCGGAAATTGCACCTTGCGTCCGCCAGACGTGCGTGAGGTGCCTGGTGCAGGTTTCGTGAAAGATGATGACGAATGGGTTGGGGGAAACTATGGGGAACAGGCGAGTGCCGGGGTTTGAATGGCTTGGTAGGAAATGTTGAATTTCCAGGAATTTCCATGCATTTCCCACAGTTCACCGCATGGTTCAACATCCCCAAATAAATCACCGCCTGGAGGAGAATGCTCAGCAGCCGGAGAGCCGTTCTGGCGGTTTGGTGGTTGAACCACCCATCGGATAAAATCGTAGTAAGCAAGGAAATCTTTCACAAAAAAGGCATGAATAATGAACATGAACCTTGTCTGAAACTTATGACGTCATCCTAAAATCACATACAGCTCTATGGATCATCTGAAACATGACGCTTTTCGAGCTGACAACCTATGGCCCCCACCTCCAGCAAGGGGTTTAAGCCTCAGAAACACATTTCGGAATCAGTGAAGGGGCCAATGAAGTTGCCATTAAAATGCCACAAAGAACACCCCCCATCAAGCTGATTGCCTTCATAGGACATAACGGGACTTTTGTTTCATACATATATATATATATATATTTGTATCATGATGACGTGATCGTCATAATGGTGGTCATCAGGTGAGGTTGAGAGTTGCAGTTGAGATAGAACAATCACAAGCATGATGATCATCCACCAGTCATCCACCCACTCCGGGATCTCGGACTCGCAACGTCCGCCATGGTGGCGGCTAAGACAGCTGCTTGAGCCGTCCGTTGAGGTCAGATTTGTAGGGGGAAAGGTGCTGGCGGCTCGGAAATCCAGCGAAAGATGTTGAGATTGGTGGTTTAACTCATGCTTTGCAGTGCAGGGTTGTCAATACATTGAGTATATACACAAATAAATGTCAAATAGATAATAGTAGAGATATATACGTTAACTATCTGGTTAGCCAGAGTTCTTACATCAACCATATGAAGGGAAGGCAAAATCGACGGAACATTTAATCTCAAGTGAAATTCAAACTCACCACCCAAATGTCCCCTAGAGTAATGGTATGAGACAATTGAAAATCACCGAAAGATCTTAAAGACAAGATGTAACGCAAAAAATCCTTTCCAACTCTTCAGCTGTTTGCTTTTCCTTGTTGGAAAACAACCTCATTGGGAAAAAAATGTCCTGGCCCAAACAGGGCCCAAGCACCGGTCTTATGCAATCAACCGCTACACTGGTGAAAGTGTATACGAAATGAACATATCAAAATCCCGACATAAACTTCATTCACATTTGCCAAGTAAGGCGGCCACCTTCCCTTCATCTGAAGCACCCCTTTTTCTTGCTCCATCCGGCACCGGTCGGTTTCAACGAGCACGGCCCCAGAAGATGACGTACCGCTGCTCCCATCCGCTGCCACTGGTGCCGACAGAGATTCACCTTTGATATCCTAAAAACTTGAGGCACCTTTGGGAAATATTTTGCTTGTTCATAGTGATTCCAAATCGGTAATTTGTAACACGCCGTGGGGGACCCATTTGCTTAGACCATTTTAATATGACTTATCCCTGATGCTCATGAATAGTCATGACAACATGCACCACTACTAGGGTTAATGAGACAACTTGAAGCGAACTTTGATTTTAAGAGTCATTTTGATGGATTCATTCCACCAGTTGGTAAGTTAAGGTTGATCACTTTGACTTCGGGAATCCCTGACTAAAGGGATTGATTCACAGCCAAGGGATTTGCCATACCTCAAACCAGGAAGCTTCCAATCGCAATCATAATAGTAGATTGGAATTTTCACTCCCACCCTGGGATTCCCCGAAATGCGCATCTCTCTTGGCACCCAGTAAACTGCGGTTGTTTTTCCGGCCAACATTTATGTTCCCATTAACGCGGGGTGTTTCGAGGCACCAAAACAAACGAAACAAGCGCTAGCCTTAACAAGGGTTTTGGCAACCCCCGAATCTACACACCCAAAAAATACCAGGTCACCTGAAAAGGGACCATTTCAAAAGGAAATTACATCTTCCAACCATCAATTTTCAGGGGACATGTTAGTTTTCAGGGGGGTATTGATGCCTTTTTCTTCGTAACAATGTTTTTCAGACTGGGATGAAACACCCTTGAAAACTGCTACAACGGCGGAATGGTGACCAGTTTCAAGTTGTCCAAGAAGGAAAGCAACAAATGGCCCATGGCCGAGAAGCGAAACAGCAGGTATTGAAAGATTCCTCCCAATATCCTCCCAATGCAATTTAGCGTTGAAAGAGAACGGTCTTACATCCCAGTATGCTGATTAGTTTCTGCGGATCCTTGTATTGGATTGTATTGGCTTCTTGCAATCCCTGTACAACCAGGTCATAAAACCCTCTCTATATAACCCAACCAACCGAGGTTTTTCTGTTTTCGCGGCTCAATATAAACATATGCTACCCTGTGACTGGAGGATTCTGTAGCTTCCAAGTAGCTTCCGAATTAAGGACATCTTTCACCCCAACATCTCTGTCCAGAATTTTTCCCTTTACATGACTTAAGAACCATGGTAACACAAAGTTCCATCAAGTGGTCCTGCTCCATGATAGAAACCTATGCGGGGGGACTAGCTCTTTTACTACCTGGCCAAAACTTGCTGCAATTCACCAATCTCAAAATACCAGAAACACCTTGGGATGTATTCCCTTCCCAGGAAAAATGAATAGAGATGTGGCATACCTGGAAATTTTTGGGCTAAACTTCTCCTTTATTAAGGACCCTTAAAGCCGTTTAGCCACTGATGAGATCAATGAGGTCACCATGCTCCAGCGGGATGACACACCGGCTCCTTAGTGCACTGGCAAACGTTTTCACCATGGGCTTTGCACAATTAAGGAGAAACATGGAGAAAACAACATGTCTATATATCATTCATAATTATGCTATATCTATATCACTATGATCTTTGATGACTTAATGTACTTGTCCAATGAGTTCGAATGATCCTATTGCCGATTGGAAGCGAGTCTGATACAATGCGACCCTAGAACCCACAACTCTTCAAGATGCAGGTCTTACCTGTAATTCCATGGCAGGTGCCTATTAAATATGTTGCTCTTACCTACTGCTACCACTGTGCTTTCTCTAGTTGACGGGAGGCTGCTATTATTCAAACAAACCAGGTGCCAACTCCAACAAATCCTGACTTCTTTTTGGTCAACTCCACATCACAGGTCTGGGCGAATGACATATTTCAAGAACCTGATCCTTTCCCTGAAATAAAGCAGGGATTTCCTTTACAATTCACTATTTTTTGACCCCACGATGAGTCTTTCACCAGAGATCAACATGCCAAGCTTTTAAGGATTTTTCTTGTCGGATTTTTGGGTCATGATGACCCTTCCAATGGGTGACCTGTGGACTCTCCCAAAAAGTCTCAATCCTCTCATGTTCTCATGGAAGATCATGGAACCGCAGGCAACAGAGCCTAATTCATCCCAAAATATCACAAAATATACTGATACACCACAAAAACCCATGCAACCATACATCCTACCCTTTCCTAAATAATCATGCTTCAGTTGGAAAAAATAATCTACAAAATGAAAGGAAACGAATAGTGGAGATACACACCATTTTCCGCTGAACCATGGGTTTTTGGGAGGAAGAGGTAACCATCCATCCTTCCCTCCCTTGAAATTTCAGGGATTCCCTACCGTGTTGCGAAGTGGTCGGCGTACCTGGCTCCCAGTGGTGTTGGATTTTTTTTGGAACTTTAAAAAACATTGATCTGATTGGAATCAAACATGCCAACAGAAACCTACAAAATCGGAATTGGGTTTCTACATCTTCTTGTATTTTTTTTGAAATTGACTCCTGGCTCAGTTGCATCTACAAAAGCTGTGCCTCCCGCGCCACGGGTGCAAAAGTCCTGGGAGGAGGCCTCGGTCCAGTGGTCCAGGTATGATGATGAAGGTCCTAGTGGCCTTCACCCGGAAATAGAAAATCCAAGGTACAAAAATCAAAGTGCTGGTTGGTGGTTGAACCAACCCATCTGAAAATTTATTTCTATAGTCAAATTGGAGAAATCTTCCCCCATTTTCGGGGTGAACATATTAAGATATTTTGAAACCACCACCTAGAAAGTCTATAGATCAACTTTCCACTCACAACTAGTAGCTTATTTTTCATGTTTCATCAGTTTTCATGTTTCATTACTAGCCTATTTTTTAAACCTTCCTTTCATGTATTCATTCATTTTCTTTTTGTCATGGGACGCTTGTGCAAATATGATGAAAGATACGCAAACGTCTCCAAAAGTTGTCCAAAAGCGCAAGCAGGCATGGGGCAACACATTGGATATACGATGATTCTACTGTGGTGGCCCACCTCCAAACGCGTATAACTTCCAAGATGCTCAAGTTTAAAAACATCCAACAACAACATTCAATGACCAACCATCAATCGATCCATCCCAAAGTGTTGTGCTTGGGTTTCTCTTCGTCAACTTGAAAATGCCCTTGTCTCCATCAACATCCACCAAGACACGCTGCAGACCCTTGGGCTCCAAGGTGGCTACCACCAGGCCATTGGACCTAGGTACACTACTTCTTCAATCTGTTTAAACAAATTACTTTCTTTTCGTCTACACCCCCAAAGTTTAACATGGAACCTGAAAATGATGGTTTCCAAAAGGAATCTCCTTTTCCAGGGGATGATTTTCAGGTTCCATCTTAAACTTCAGGGGTGTAAATTTGTGTCAACTTTATGTCCATTTTTTGAAACGCACCTTCTTGGAAACGACGAAACGACCCTCTGGTGGTCAAAGCAGACTGTCGAAGGCATCTGCCAACAAAACGTAATTTCTGTGCTTATTTTTGTTTCATTGAAATCTCGGGTCTCTGCTGGTACAGTATTTTTTTGAGGGATTCCGGAAAAAAACGTATTCCCAAGCTCATCACAGCCTGAAAAGTGGGAAGACTTCGACTTCCACCAGCGGCTAGGTATACATGTAAGTATACAAAATAATATGATATTCTACTCTAACACATTGTCTGATATTGTAGGATATTGTATGATATGTATGAAAGCAGTACATTCGATTCAACTATCTAAACCATAAGGTAATACTGTCTACTATAATTCATTAATACCAGGTTTGCCTTCACCCATGGCAAGCTGACACCTCCCTCAGGATCTCCAGTTCTGACTTCCCCGGCCGATGGAACTGGTTCGAACTCAGCAAACCAGGCACGAAATTTGTGATTTTGCATTTCCTGGAGCGTGAGGAGTTGCGGGATTGTCATACCACACCCCCACTTCCCTCATCAAAGAATTTGTTTATATTAAGGCATACCCTCCCTGAAACTAACAGTTCGCCCCTGAAAATAGGGTTTCCCAAAAGGAAATCAGTCTTCCAACCATACATTTTCAGGTGCTATGTTGGTTTCAAGGAGGGTATTCTTTTAAAGGAATTTCTTTCAGGATTGAGGTCGTCATTCCATCATTGGCGCCACTTGCCGGCCCCGGGGAGTTGACGTTTTTCAAGCAATATGGCTTGAGCGGTTTGGTTCGTTGCCACTGAAAAAAATCCGAGACACCAACGGGTCATTTTCTGAACTATGGGATCTTGGAAGAAATGGGTGCCTTGGCAAACCTTCACTATTCGTTTCCACATTTTCATGCACTACAAACCTGAAGATGACATGCTTCCCAATGTGTCGCAAATTCAACGAATCATTATTTTGTGTGCTACTAAAAATGATCATTAAAAATAACCACCAGCAATTTTCCGCAACAAATTCCACTTTTCAATGGCTTCTCTTATATCAAACAACCATAAAAAACCCAACTATATAACTGCCTCCGTAAAACACGGGCATTTCGAATCGAAGATATCTCCCAGTGTGGCATGCCGGCACCTTCCAGCCAAAATTCGGCGAAGGTCGTGGAACTGGATGCGGCCTCAACTTGACTCAACTCGTGGAGTTTTCGGGGAAACTGGGCCGCAATTTTTTGTGGTCCAATAATTTTTCCCTACCCAAAAAAACATATGGATGTTTCCGGAAATAGGGGTGTTCCCCCCAAAACACCCCAAAATGATCATTTTAAGTAGGAAAACCCATGGTTGTTGGGTACCACCATTTTTGGAAACATCCATATCATTATCATTATCATATAGTTTTAAAAACAACACTAAAAAATGGATGGATGATTTGATCTAGCTGGTGGTTGAACCACCCATAAGACGTCAAGACTCATAGTATCTATATGCATTTATGATCCAATTGACGAGGCCAAGGAATAATACATAGCATGCATAGACTCATAGCATAGGAAGTCCATTCATAATCTTGCTAGTTGGTGGTTTTTTCCCACCCATCTGAAAAAATAGGATCGTCAAATTGGATCATTTCCCCAGGGTTCAGGGTGAAAAAAAATACTTGAAAACCCACCGTTAAACACCACCACCCATCCGAACAGTGTTGGGCCCCAACTTTGGGAAAATCCATCCATTGGCCATCCATGACTTCTACGAGGATTGCTTCTTTTTTCGTGAGTTGTAAGAGGGGGGTGTCACAAAATTTCCATCTTTATTCATAGGTTTTTTTCTCGAAATTATGAAATGAATACTTTTAACGCCAGTAATCTGAAGAAGATTTACCGTCGACATGTTTGCAGGCTTGGCTTCCCCTTGATGCACCACAAATCGGATGAGGCCCCCATTTTCAATTCTCACAATGTTTCATGATGCTTCTTTTTTTGGGTAGTAGAGGCACTTGGATGATGTGTGTTGCAGATACCCTCCGGAAGACTAACATGACAATGGAGAACCAACCATTTAAAGATGTACGTCTCCTATTAAACATGGTGATTTTCCATTGTTAGTCTTCGGGTGTCTACTGGTGGAAATGTTTTCTGTCCACATGAGGAACGTCCATTGATGTCAGATTGAATTTGTGGCTGCCGACTCCCCACAAGCAACCACCCCCAGCCCAGTACTGTTGGGTCCATGATTTTCCGGGCTTCCTATTCGGTTATGATATGGGCTGGTTCCGCAACAATAAATATACACACTAAAATGCACACGACAATACATATACTGTTGATCAGTTATCTATAGTTTCTTTTTCCTATACAAAAAATGCTATCAATACTAGATGCCACGACACTGACATACGTGGTTTCTGAGGCTTGTAACATCTTATAACTGTAAATCATGGATTCCATTAGGGTTTTGAGCTTTGGTTGATGGATTTTCCAGGTCCCGGACTCAGGGGATTGACGCGTCACCTGGCGGTTGCAGCAGCCAAACACCAGTTGAGGTTGGCCTAAATACGAAGTGGAACAACATACCCGGGAGAAGAGTTTGTTGGATTTTGGGAAGGGTATGGGAGCTTGGGATGGAATTTAGGATCCAAATGGCTGTTGATGGAAAAACCTGCTGCACCACCTGGGATGGTGCTAAAAACCCTGTAAAGAATGGGATAAAACTACCAACCTCAACTGGTTGTTTGGGATTTCTTCCATCAACAGTCTTTCCCAAAATGTTGATGTAGAATGGTGATGACTTGCAATGTCCAAACCCAAGTATACAGGTCATCCCTAGAAACCAACCCAAAATCAATAAAACTTGAAGTACACTCCAGTAAACCAACATAGCAATGGAAACTGGACCATTTGAAGATGTATTTCCAACTAAAAAAGGGCACGGATTCCATTACCATGCTACTTTGCCGGAGGGTAAATGGTACCAGGCCCCCACCAAACAAACACGAAATTCCAATGAAACTCAATCAGGCCATCCGGTATTCATGCCTCTGACCCACGTGAGATGGAACTCACTGTAGAATCACCTGAGTTGCCCGGAGGGATTTTGCCTATGGAGCCCCCTGGAGACTTTGATGGCCATGTTGGACTGGTAGGGGTTGCCTTATTCCCTCCCAAAAAACAAGGCTGACTATACCTTGTGTGTTTTCTTTTTTGGGGGGGGGGTGGTATTGTAAGAGGTCTAAACTTAACACTTTCTTGCTGACAAGCCCATGGTCCAAGTATGACAGAATCCCCTTTCTGGTTTTCTTCAGTCCACTAAGCCCAAGAGATCTAAGCTTTGAGCGAAGCGATGGCTCCTCCTGGTGTCAAATCTCATGCCGCCACAACGTTGCAAGGCTCCATACCCTAAGAACTATTTGGGGGTTCATGATGTTCCCCCCTTCCCTAATCAGATACACTTTCAGCGGTATCAACCCCTCCACATATATACTTCCTAGTCATATACTTCGGCTGGACATGTAAGGTGGTTGGCGCAGTGACCTGCAGCCATGGGGTTTGGGGCCCCCCTAGATGTGGCATAGGTGGACCTAGCCCTAGTTACATGGCAGTTACAGCTGGGGGGTATTTTTGTAGGATTTCTTGGGATTATTTCCTTACCCTACCTATCACAAAGGTAGCGAGAGCATTTACTACAAGGGTTGTTTCGAGTTTCGACTCCAAACTGTGTAACATGTGATTGTCGCTAGCTATCCCTGATGATACCCATTTACAAACTGGGCTCAATTATACATATATCATATCATATATATACATATATATACATACATCAATGTGCACAACATCTCCACTGTAACTAGAGGCCCGGCCCCTTGCTGTAGTCATTCCCTCGGGTCTAGGTAAGTGCTACCAGGCGACCCTCCACTGCAACAAAACCAAAATAGTATAAATACACAATACACATGCCAAAAATTGTAAGGCCCTGTCTCGTTGTTGATGCAAAGAAAGAGGTATAAAGGATGCATCTGATTAACTCATCTATATTCATATATATATTCATCTCCACATCAATGATATAGGCATAGACATAGATATATACATATACACTCATGCAGAGACATGCAGGCATACATGCGTACATATATGCATACCTACATACCTACACACATGCACATATATACATAAATAAATTCAAATATTCATAATTTGCATTGATGCGCATATAGCGCAGCTTCAAAATTTGCACCCAGGAATTCACACTCAAATCCCTTCGCCGTCCTTCAGTTGCAGTGCTGGCGGCCTCGGGGGTTTCATGCAGCACCCGTGAAATTGAGGGCCTGTTAAATTTCCAGCATCCCCCGGCAGTTGGATTGAAACAGGATGAAAATCTGGTTGGTGGTTTCAACCCCCTTGAAAAAAATTAGTCAAAATGGGAATCTTCCCCAAGTAGGGGTGAACATAAAAAATATTTGAAACCACCACCTAGAAATCCTATGAAAGTTGGTACCATTCTCTTACTATTCTCTTGGTAAGTGGTCCTACAGTCAATTGCTGATTTTTTAGTGAACTTTCCCAGGCGATAGGTGAAGGTTATTACAACAAAAACTTTCCGGAAAGCAATGCCATCAGCACACACACATAGGAATATATATATATATATGTAATTATATATATATATATTCCTTCATGACCCAGTCCACTAACCTGCCAAGAAATACAGAAGCAGAAGATCAGATTTTCATAGATTTCTAATGAGGGAAATTTGAAAAAACACGTTTTCCCAGATACACTAGTAAGGCATGCATGAAGCTCTGATTTCAGGGAACCATCGGCTTCGATTCAAGGTCGTTAAACCGTGTCGAGGAAAATCATTCCGCATCATGAGTCGTATATCGGGGCAGCGTCCCACAGAAAATCATGTTTGACTCCATGGGTCCATGATACGATGACCCCGAAATTGGGGCAATTTCAAAGCTGATCTCAGAAACTGCTTCCGAGACGACAAAGATCTGTTTCCGATTTCCTTTCTGACTTTTTCACACTTCATCCTTTCGAAGATCTCCACCCTGAAACCTTCTGAGACCCCCAACATCGTCACCTATGCATGGCACATGGCAAATTTCGAAGCTCTCTTTTTTGAACATCGTGTTTTCATCCGTAAAACTCTGAAAATGTTGAGATGTTGAGCATTTCTGGGCCCAGTTCCTCCCAATAGTCACTAGTTTACCTAGGCAATAGGGAAAGGCCACATCACAGGTCTACCTGTGTCTATGTAAACATGTCTCTGTCCCCCATCAAAAATCCACTTATCTCCAGCTTCTTGGCTTATCCTCCAAGGTGTTAAAAGGTTGGTACCCGATGCCCAGGTCTGTTTTGGGCCAACAACTTTACACCAAAAACAAAATGACAAATGTTTAAGGCTGATGATTCCAACTCAGAACCGGAACTCGTCAGTCAAAGCACCCAAGCTCTGTGAAAAAAAGTATCTCAAGTCGAACCAATCTAAAACTTATGTAAACCTTGTATCAGTTTCATATCTCTTATCTTAACTCCCAAGAAATCCCCATGCTCCCAAACCATCCTCAAAAATCAGGGTTGATATATTCCAGTTTCAAGTGTTTCCAACAGTTTTTTTTCCGCCACCTCGACTTCAGCTTCAACTCCACCTCCTCCAAGCACGTCACATGACCAGCTGACTTCAAAGGTCGTAATATGGGTGTTTCCGAAAATAGTGGGTTGAAAACCCCCAAATCATCCTAATTTTAATATGGTTTTCCATTATTTTCACCATCCATTTTGGGGTACCACTATTTTTGGAAACACCCATATAATGGAAAACACCAAAAACCACTATGGCAGTGGTGAGTTCTACAATCACAATGGGCAATTTATCCCATCATGGTCGTTTTATCGGGATATCATCAAAGTCTGTGTGAACAACACTTCAGGAAATTCCTAAAAACAAAACCAAACGAATCTAACAACTTTAAGTTCATTTGGTATCCCTTGCTTTGGCACTTTGACCCTGTTCAGCTTCAGGGTTGGCTGATGGCACTTCATGCTGTAGCTTGGTAGGTTAGCAAGATTTGCTGGTATCTCTTGGCTAAAACTCTGGAACATATCCAATCTTGAATCAAATAATTATACATTATTTATACTTATAAGCATGTAGTTATTCAGTCAAGCTTTCTTGCAAACTAAGTGATCTAAGTGCATCCCCTTCACCAGATTAAGCTACAAACAACATACAAAAATAGAAATCTTCAACGCACCTAACATCATCTGGAAAAAAATCACTAATCGCTCCTGGACTCAAGAGATGACGTGACATGCCTGGACTCAGAACAAAGGAGCGCTGACATGCCTGGTTGACAGGGGGATGAGATGGCTGTGTTTGTGGGCAAACCTTTTTTCGGTTGGTACATCTTGGCACCATCAAAAAGCTCAGGTTGCGCTTTTTAGGCCAAGTATTCTGTTTGACTTTCAGGAGTATAAAATCTAGGCAAATGTGGGCAACAAAAGCTACTTTAATAGGTAGAGTCAGGATAGTTACATATCATATCCGACAAATATAATTTCAAGTTCTACTTCATTACTCATGTTGAAGAATGTTGAAGATGGTTCGATTCCATATTCCTTGATCAAACTAGGATGGTCGTATTTTGATCTAGCGGAATCATGCAACAAATGGTGAATCTCTTTCTACGTAGTGGGCATAGCCATAGCAACTTAAGCTGCAAATTGGCGAGGGAAAATTTGAGACCATTCCCCTTGAAGCTTGCAAAGCTTCAATTCGTTTTATGGGTGATAGTTCGCAAGATGTAAGCATTCACAAATGATCTTTCAACAAACTTGTGAAACTTCAACACATCTCAACGCAGTCACGTATCTTAATCGCCTCAACCAACCCCCCCCTGAAAAATCCATAAAAAGGAAAAAACATCTACAAACTCCCTGACCTTGTCAGCCCCCCCCCATTCTACAAAGAGACCTCATCACCTGATGCCTCACTTCCCATAGCCTCCTGTTGCGGTTGATGGGAAGTTTTTTGATGAAGCATCACTACCCTACCCCCAAAAAAGATACAAACACATTTTTGAAGTCAAGACACAAATTGCACATTTATCACAAATCCGATACACATCCTGTATCATTCTATGAATGCATTTCCAGTATTGATGTGACGTCTTCAAGTGTTCCCATCTTAGCTACCCTGTGATTTTAAGGATTTTGGCTCCCAAAGGCTGCCCGAGCTGCTCTATCACTGGCCGCTGAAAACCCAGCCCAACAAATCCATCAAATCCATAAAATCAGAAATTCAAATTCCAAATCCAACTGCCAGTATTGTTGCTGGAACTCCCTTAGAAATCTTAAAAGGTATCATTTTGCTCAACAAGGGATTTCAGTTCCGCTGAAAAACTCCAACTGAAAAACCCTTCGAACAGCTCCTGGCTGCCACTAGACCGCCTGAAGTGGAACAAAAAACTACGGGTTTGCTAAGACTTCCCCCCGGTGACCGAAAAAGGCGGGACAACAAAATAACGACTTAGAAGTAGGGTCCAGGGTGTGTAGTTTGAAGGGTTATGAAGCTTTCAGGTTTTGGATGGAGGGAGTTAGGATTAACAGGATTCCTCACGCAAACAAATTCATCACCCATGGCCGCGCTGAAAATATCCAGCATTTCGTACCATGGTTAAGAAGTGTACGGTCAAGATCTCAACCATCTTTTGCATGGCTTCACCTAGTGCTATTTGGATAGCTATGTCAGATTTTGGGGGTGTGAAGTGTAAACTATCGAGCATCTGCTGACGGATGTCAACCATCAACATATCATTCACCGTATCAATGCTTTGTCAAACTGGAATCCTCCCCTGGTTTTTTCGTCAACATTTGCACACACAAATTTGGATAAACTTGCGTAGTAAAGGATTGCCAAAAAACAAAGCAACCCACGACTTAAAGAATTTCCAAAATCACACCCTGAAGTGGGGTACATCAGCATTCTTCATTGCTTCACTGAAACCAAGATACCGAGACTCCTGCGTGCAACTGAGTCAGGTTTTCTTCAAGAGAAGGCACAATTCGTATGGTGGGTATTACACAATGCTTCTTTGAAAAACAGGCCAACTAAAGGGGTCTGAGTGGTCTGCTGATTTCCGCACATTAGGTATACGGTATGGAACTAACCAGCCAAATTGTAAAAAGCTTGACGCATCGGGGGGGGGGGGTACTCTGTTATCTCAAAAAAACAAGAAGCGTTGCTTGACAATTTGACAAAAACACGAGTTTGCCTGAGAAAAAAACACAAACAAATGCAACATGAATATAAGTATATAATTATCTACACCTGTTTTAAAATATCATGATAATAAACAAATATAATTCTATATCTCGGTACACAGCACCTACTTCTATGAATATCCGCCGACCCCGTCGTTCCAGGGGGAGCGCGCCAAAGAAGTTACGCTAATTGTGATTTTTTGGGTGGTGTCGCGGTGCGTTCGAGGGTGGTTCGCCGTTGCGGAAGCGGCTACATTGGATG
>DF240225.1:0-52181 GCA_000507305.1 Breviolum minutum Mf 1.05b.01
ACTTTTTTTTTCACACATAGTTTGCTGATGTTTAAACTGGAGATGTTTGTCTGAATTTGAGTCTATAATAAATGTGGATGAACTCTGGATGACATGCTCAGGAATGTGAGTTGGAGCACACAATACTTTCTTATACTTTCTTCCTACAGTTTTGGAATTTAACGACTGGGTGTTCACGATGATGATGATGATGATGATGATGATGATGATGATGGTAGCCCTTTCTCGCCATGAAACATTCCTGTGACTTGCCGATCTCTCTCAGATGGTACTTTTCGGCCAACAACAATGGCCCAGGTGAAAGATCTCAGCAAGTCCAGCAAGGCCGCACGATAGGGTTTTAGTTTTCTTGGGTTTACGAAGCGGCAATTTCAATCGTGGTCCACTTGAGTGTGCCAGACTACCAGTGGTAAGTCTTAAAACACAACCTTTGACCTTTTTGCAGTACCAGCTTGGAGTAATGCACATCCCATGATTCGACAGGCAGGAACGGGACAATATCAGTTTTGAATACGAAAAGGAAAAGTGATGGAAACCAGGCATCCCCATGCCCAACATTGATCACATAAAACGGTGGGCGGGCCACAAAGCTGTGGCATTGGGATGTCATTTGCACATCCTACTTTTATCTACAGCATTTTTGGATCATATTTTGCTTCATTGTTCTTATGGCAACAATACCAGTTCCGGTAAAATACAAGACGCCCCTTTCGCATCCTTTAAATACATCCTTCTTTCCTCCACAAAAATCTCTTGAAAAAGACTTCATGTCAGAACCAGGCTTCCGCGACCGGAGCCTCCGACCCATTAATCAAGGCAGCAATTCAGTGCAGTCAGCGATCAGCTTGGAAATTCATCTCAAAATGGATAAAATGGTGGAAGATGTACAGGAACAAGATTTCATAGCCAGAGAAACGAGGTCTCATTTGCTTTCTTCGCAAAGAGATGGATGGTTTTACATCATTTTGCAGCATGTTTGGCAGGGGTTGCATCGCATGAACTCAGATGCAAGAGAGAATCATTCTGGTCTGACAATAGTCATCAAGAGTCGTTGGCAGCTACTTGTACCACTCAACAGCGGAGTTTTTGGGATGCTGGAAATTCTTACAATTTTTTATTAGGAACTCCCAGGAGGTAAACTATCATAGCTAGGTATTTGAAATCACTCGCGGTTGTCCTACTTGCAGTTGCCTTCCTCCTCGAAACAATGAATTGCAGGACAAGGGTTGTATGTGTTGCTGTACCCCCTAGCCCTTTACAAGACCACTTTTGTTTCTTGTGTTTTTTCTCCTCATTTTCATCGTCACTCATAGTAGGATGCTTCGAAACCGCATGCTGAATTGCCCAAGTCATCCATCTCGTGGTCCAGGTTCTTCATAAACTGTGTAGCGAGATGTCAGAGTGCGCCAGGGGATGTGCCGTGCTACCTGAGCCGTGCACAGATGAGAAGATACGGAGCTTAAAATGGATGATTGGAATGCTATGGAATACTGGTGAATACTGAATACTAGACTTCCGAAACATAGTCTAAACATGACTGTGTTCCATTTGGTGCAGTTCCGAGCCATGCAGCCATGCCATACTCTCAGAGATTCCGAGGTATTTTCTTCGTCGCCAAAGCCAAAGACCTGAGACCGAGGAGTTCTTGGATTACATGAAGACCAGCGATGCAGCCCCTGGGACTTGCGGTGAGGGATGCTGAATGGCAGATTTCGAACGGCCAGTGATGAGATGACGATATGTTGCTTTTGCATTCAGCTTGGTATAGATGTGGCCACCTCTTTGAGGATTCTGCCTTCTTGGATCAGACGGAGCAGAAAATGAAGGCCATTTTCGGTGGAAGGGATGGGATCACATTTTTTTCATACGATAGCAATTTAATATACTATCAGTATAAATTATTCTTTGTGCCGTATGCCATTCTTTGATTATGTAATCATATTTTGAATCCATAGCCGTCAAAGCACTCTGTATCACTCTTCCAAATCTAGCTTATTCCTGACTTTCTCTTTTGCTAAAAAATAAGCTACGAACCGAATTTATAGTTTCATCTTGAATTCTGGGTGTTGAATCCATCTTTGAGAGGGCAAGCAATAGGAAGTTGTCCTAGCAGTCAAGAACATGATTCGATAATTCTGAGTCACCTTTGGTATCGGATTTGTTTCTCGCCTTTGCGAAATTGTTTTGATCTCATGCATTTTGCAATACTCAATGAGGCTACAAAAGGCTCTTCTTGAAACTCTCAGCGTGGAAGTAGGTCCAGGGCACCTTGTTTTAAGGTTTTCGGATTACGGTGCTTATCAGGATTTGGTGGATAATATCATCAGCAGTGGCAACCAAGAGCGAGCAGAACAAGCACGACAGGTGGATTGACCGAGATCTGGGACCGTTGCCTTAGGGATTCTCATACAGGGACGGGTCAAATGTGGTCACGACAGTCTTGAATCCAAGATCTTATATTTCTACAAATAACTGTGACTGTAGTTCCACAAGATGAAGATGCTTTGATTTGACATGCGGCCAGTTCACTTCATTCATTTCATGTTTCTCCTATCCAAAGGATTTTGGGCATTATATACCGCGGCACTGGGGGCTGCGGTCTAATGTGGTTTGGTGAAATACTTCCAAGGACACCTTTAGATCTTACATCAAAACATCTCCAAAGAGAAATCAACAGCAATCAAGTTTGATCATGTTTGAGCCTCATAGCCTCATAGCCTCATAGCAGTTTTGAGGTCCAACTCATGTTGCTGGACATGGTAGCACTCAGACGCTCCTGGTGCGACATGCTCCAGGTGTGATTGACTACGGGTGTGACCATAGGGACGGTCATTTGGAGCATCGCAATCCTCGATTTAACTGTGGATTTATTGAAAGAAAGGAATTAGACGCAAGGATTGATTTGACTGAATCCCCATGAGCCAGCCAGCCATAGGATTTCAAATGTTGCAGTTGTATGAACAGATTGTCCGATGAAACGGTGGCATGAACCTAGCTGCGGTGTTGCAAGTGGCACAAACTAAGTACGCATAAATCCACTTCATGGACAAAACACGCGATGCGGCACGCACATAGATATTACAAATTACAGTTTCTCGAACAATAGTCGTAGTTCAGTGGAAAATGTGTCCTTGATCGTTTTATGTGAACGGCGACGGATCCATCTAGCAAATTGTTGAGAGAGTCCATCGCTGGCAGGATCGTTGGGCGTCCGACGGCTGGGGCCCTGGTGCGATGTGAACACGGAGATCGAAGTGAGATGAAAGCGACTGATTCTCAGCACTGCCAGGTTTCACGTTTTTCACGTTTTCACGTCCCGCCAAGGCTTGGACCTCAGCTGCTTCTTCGAGGGCTCCAAGAAACCTTCCACAGCGGAGCAGGCCGGTTGATTAAGTGGATGTACTTGCCACCCTCGCCAACCTTGCCACCTTTGTCGCATGCTGGAATGTTAGATAGAAACATCTTGAACCATGCTGGAGCTGGAAAGAAACACTTTGGCAAATTCGAAGGGGTCAGGATCAAACTGTATCAAGTTCTTTGGGAAACCCAATTACACTGAGCAAAGCCATTTACAATATATATATATAGATATTGAGACGAGATTGCTCTTCACACAGGTATCGTGTAGGGCTTGTGATTCAACATAAATACACTGTGCAGAATTTGCATGTTCACAAAGACATGTTTACATCTAAGAAACGGTCCTTTGTCCCTCATATTCCCTCATGTCATTTCGATTTCCAACTTCGTAGTTTCCATGCTTTTGCACAATAAGCGAAGTTACCAAGACCAAAAGACCAGCGGCCACAATGTGCTGCTCTAGAATACAAGTGCTCAAGGGTGCCCAAGGAAGGAATACTTGATCCTGGCTTCGGGGAAGGTCAAGACACATTCCAGAACCCATTCTAGATCTCATGCAATCCTATCGTGGTCACTGCAAAACGATTTATCGATACTATAAAGTATATGAAAGTATGGGAAGCGACATAGGGGTCACAATACAAGTGTTTTGCTCGAGCGCTCTCTTGACTTTGGAGCCTCTCGCACGCAAAAGCAGGCATATGGTGACTTTGAAGAGGACAGTCAGACCGCTTTATTGTCGCAGGTACTGTCATTTGGTGCAATCACTGATTGATATTGGAGTGCAGGATGTTCACAATGGTGCAGTATACTATCCCACGCAGCATCCCAGATAAACTTACCATAATGCTTTGGCAATGTTGGTGAATGCATCAATTTTCTGCACTTGGAGTCGGAGGAAGATGAAGCTCCAAGCCTTTTGACCTCGTTGGGGCCCTAATGCAGCGCTTGCAGGAACATGAAAACTTTGTGGCCATGAAAAAGAAGACAAGCATCCATGTGTTGCCTTTCCATCTCGACTTTAGAACTCTCTGAAGCCTAGCCTAGACGCGTATGCCGCATGACGGTATGGGGAATGATTGGCCTCGCATAGCAGGCCGCAGCTTCCATCCCTTGGACTCTTTGGGGCCCGAGATGCTGGCGTCTGAGCCCAAGGTTCCGTAACGTGCTACGACAGCCAATGACAACTCGAATCCCCCGGCCATTTGTTGCCCCACGGCCACACGGGAATTTCCTGTGGTAAAACTCAGGGTACCCAGGGTGCCACCTAGTGCAACTCTCCAAACCCACGTCTCTGCGTGGCTTCCCAGTTGCCTAGCTGAGGAGACGGCACCCAAGAGCCTCTTTGGCTTCCTGACCTGAGGGATTTTTAGGGGTCCCAGTGCCACAGTCAGGACAAGCGTGTAAGTAGGCAGAATTCGTGCAGTTTGAAAGACAAAGCGCATGAAAACACCCGATCATTCCCAGTCACTATGTGAAAGGAAGACATGCGTGCAATTGCACCGTTGGAGACAAATTAGACAAAGCATCCTTGCCAGAGCTTACCAGGGCTTACCAGGCCTTGAAGACATTTAAAGACTAGGTCCTTGGCAAAAATCGCCACAGGCATGTCGCCTTTGACCCTCCAATGCTGAGAGTCATTGACGAGTTGATCCCTGAAAAGAGAAATGCCGCACCGGGTGTTGTAGGTGTTACAGATGTTCGTACCCATTGAAGGCTGGGCCTACATCGGTTGAGATGCCTCACGCGGTGCAATTTGGTTTGGATGGATATTTATGCTGTTCTGAATCCCGCATGCTTTTACCCAAACAAGAATCAGACGTCACACAGGTGGGACACTCAGATGTGGAGTAGAAACTGGAATGGCTACAGTAACCCTGATGGAACGTGAAATCATTGATCTTCACAAAGAAGCAGTACGTGCATTTGACTATGGATAAGGCGGAACTCACTCAAACATATAATATTGGACCCAGACTCCGGGGTGACCTGTCATGTCACTTTTAGTCAACTCAAAGTAGAGCAAGTCTGATGGCGCAAATGCCCTGAGCTCTTTTGATGGCAACATGAGGGAAAAGTCATGAATGCTTTTCGCACCAATGTGGTCCATTTACTATTTTTCCTTCTTGGCATTTGAACGAAGCATGGCTAGCATTAGCCAGCATGCATGCCATCGCTGCGGTGCCTTTTGGGATCTTTTTGTGGCAGTAACGTACAGGAGCAGTCTGTGCCTGACTTTTTCCCAGCCATGAAAAGCATAACTGAAGTCCACACCCCCAGTCCAAACCGGCAAAAGCCTCAGAGCGGAACGTCAAACAACCAAACCAAAGTAGATTGAACCTTTTCTTGACTAAGTCTAGTGGCATGGTACTGGCCATTTATGTAGTTGTGATGACGTTGATGAATCGATGTGCACATATCAACCAACTTGGAGTAAGAACAGGTAATCTACGCATGCTTGAAATGAAGGCCCACACCTTTCAGAATCTTTCAGACACTTCAAGCATCTTCAAGCCTTCAAGCCTAAACACCACACGCAGCTGTCCTGGCTTGGTTTTTCCAACATTTTTCAGACCATTTTCCTTTTTGCTTGGCTCCGGACTGGAGATTTTGCAACTTCCAGCCATGGTTGCTGGTGAACGCCTGGCTGGCATGCTTGGATGTCAGGGTGGAACATGACTGCACACGTCGATGATGGCAGACAGCAGTCGTCATAGTCTCCAGCTATGCTCTGGAAAATTCTCAGGGTTTGAGACCGAAAGATCACGCTGCCAGACAATGTGCGCAAAGGGTCACCGGTACTGAAATTCAAGCTGCACTTTTCGCCATAGCAAAGAAATGCTATGCTACCACAATGTCCTTCCCTGTGAACAAAGCCGAAACATGCTAGATTTTTGAAAGCATTGCTGCGTTGCGATGTATGTCAGTAAAGAAGTAATTATTGCTGTTTTGGTTGTCTCCAAGTCTGGTAACTACAGCATACACTCCAACCAGAGTCCTTCCATTTGCAAGAGCTGTCATTTCATCTCTTGATGGTCCATGATTGTATTGCGGATGCAGATTGGGATTCCTGGAAACCCAGAAATGCACTGCAATGCAATACTGTACACCCAACGCTAAGCAGCTAAGAGTTGAGCCTTCCCATGATGTCGGCCAGGCTTTATTGCTGAGCTGTCTGGCGTCAGTCCTGGCACTGTTTTGTGGCCCTTGGTTTTGTCACTACAAGATTATGGAATGTCATCTACTGTATGGGTCCATATTTTAGCATTACATACACACCCTACTCACATATCTAGATAGAATATTCTCTTATTTTATGTTTGCAATATGAAAAACATGTTCCACTGGGTCTTCAGGAAAAGCTACCCTGGCTTGCCAGGTGATAGTCAGGCGGCAACCCACCTTGAGTAGCGACAAGGCGATGCGATGGACATTTTGGGCCACAGGCTACACCTCTGTACAGGTTGTATGAACGATCAACTTGAATCAACATATTGAAAAATATCGTCATTACAAAGGAAATAAATCTATATACAGATCAAGAAATCTGCACCCTTCGCCACCGGTATCGAAATAGTCTTGATATGTGAGGGCGAGTTCAACATCCAGGTTCCATTTCTTTGGTATCTCGAAGCTCCGTCACCTGACAAATCAATTGAAATGAGCTGTCTAAAATTCTAAAATCAACTTTCAGATTTCAGCTTTCAGATCTTTTAGGTGTAGGTGATTCATTTGACATGGAACTCAGGCCCACTTCGAGGAAGTGGATGATTTGGAATTGCATGTCACATCATGTCACCATAGATGCCCCAACCCACGACCTCCACAGCGATGGGAGCCGTGGTGCTTTTATTGACATGGACTCCAGACATCTATTTGAAAGGTACAAATCGTTGCAAAGCTTGGCTTCTACACGAACTCTACCCAATGCCCGTGCAGAAGATGTCCTGTGGTTCCATGATTCCTTGTTTGCTGAATTACACTATAAGCTGCTTGTTGATTCGGATGACTGCAGTACAGCAAGTATGGGTTGAGAACGCCATCGAGAGCCCCTGTTGCCAAATGGACTGAACGTCACTAGGAAACTGGGACTAGGAGAAGCACCTGGAGAATCTCATCTGCACGATTTCGGCCTGTAGACTTTGTTTTAGGTTGTTAATCTGCCATCAACTATTTACGTAACTACAACTGAATATAATCACAATGGTTTACAACACAGTGTGTATCTAGTGATGAGCAATGTTGCTTTCTCGGATTGTCCAAGAAATGAATAGAAATGATACAACAGCTCCAGTTGCCACCAGTTGCCAACAGCTCTTGCAGGTCTCGCTACTGGAGAAGGGCGATGAGATCACAGCTGTCGATGTGCGCCTCCCTGGGTGGAAGTGCTTCAGGGATGGCCTTGTCCGGCCATGTCCATATCCAAGACGTCCAAGTCTGAGGTGTTTTGGAGATTGACCCAGTGAAAGTTGCAATCCTGGAAGGAAGCACGCATAGCCGCATAGCCATTTGTTTTGGAACACTTGATTTTTTCGAGGACGATGTGATACAACGCAGAATATAAATCAATGTTCCATGCCTGAGGAGGGATGAATCCACGAAGATAAAAGGGGATGGAGCTGGCTTTGTGATGGTCCAGCTGAACATCTTTGAAACAAGTTTTGGGGCAGATTGGCTGACTATTTGAACCACGTACACCTGCACAAAAAAACCAGATAGACCCCAGCCATGACGGACCTTCCTTGCCGCTGAATCGCCAGTCGCATTTTTTGCCCGAACTGCGCTTAAGTCTGGCGTGGAGTTGGTTGGCTTGAGCCTGCTTTCATGGATTTAGTTGCAACATAATGTGATCGTAAAATGCACTTTTCCGGGTAAGGAGCCTTCTTCAGGCGTATGGTTTCAGATACAATGGTATGGTGGGAAGGCCCCCCAAACTGACCCACACTGGTTCAGAATTGCGTGACCGGGTCAGGAGTGACATTTTTCACCAGCGAACATTTATTGTTATGCCATCAGACTAGCCCGCAGCCTGTCACTCATTTCGCACTTCGGACAGTTGTACCATTGCAACCTAGTTGGTAGCACCATGCTTCCGGACGTGTATGATGCAGCAAACTTGCAGAAGTCGAGGTCGCAGGTCCGACTGAACCAACATTTGCGAGTGGTGTCTCGGGGAAGATGAAGTCCCTTTAGGAGAAGAGATTGGAGAGGATATAAGATGAAAGGTTATTCCCAGACTTGGTAGACCTTGAGTATCAATCAGGCCTCCCCCACATCCACGCTCAGTGACATATACACACACACAACAGGGACGTTGCGCTGGATCATGTAGTAGGGATGGCTTGAACACGTCTTAATCGATTTGACCTGCTTTGACTAGATAAAGATGAACTAGTCTTGCTTTTGGCATCTTGTCAATCTTTCAGGCACAGATTTCAGATAAACATGACATTCAATGCTTTGATTGGTGCCGCGTGGTATGTAGATGTGGCAACCAGTGCAGAAATGAAGTTCAGAGCGAGGAGGCCCTAATGCACCGGACCTGGACAGGACCTGAGCTCTGCGTTGATCCGCGGCGGCAGCATGCAGCTGCAGCAACCAGAGAAGCCGCCAGCTGTGGTGTTAAAAGGCGAACGAGGCTGGGCTAAAGACTTTCACATCTTTTTGTTCCAAGTTTGATTCGTGGCTAATTTTTTTCGGTGTACAATGCAAGACATCCGTATTTGCCCGCTGCAAACCACCCACCATGTCCAGGCACCTCTTTGCCATCAGTGGACCTGTCGTTCCATCCGTACATCCGAAAGCCTCAGAAGTCAGAGGCCGTAGTGTACCTATAGGGTGGGTCTCCAGAATCGCTGATGCCTTTCAAATTGTTTGAAAGTTGCTAGCTTTGGACTCTGATTCAGAGCACTGGTTGGCAACGCTTCAGGAGGCGTACTCTGAGAATCTCCGGGACAGAGTGGCACAGAGCCGCACATTGGATAGTGATCTGAAGGTGGATGCTCCGGGGCCGGTTGGCTTGTAAAGCCATAGATATGCAGTACGGTCTACATCTCTTCTCATTTTCTATGATTGATTATTAGAGAGGCTGTAATCCGTGAAGTGATGCGCACTTAAATAGTTCGTGTGTCTTTGTGATACCGGCACTGTGGAATGGACATGAAAGGACTTAGATTTCCATCAATCTCCACCTGAGCTGTGTCGCATGTATGACGTAACGCCGTTTGTTAAACTGGAGGCTGATTGCTTGGAGCGCTTGGTCGGTGTGGCGCAGCGAGCGCCTAGGGTGCGCAGGCCCTCGTGGTCGTGGCTTGGTTACGATTGTGCCAGGAAGGTGCGGTGGGATGTTGCTTACTTTCTACATGTTTTTTTCAAGCATTTCTTCATAATATTTGTTCTCTAGTCACCACTTTATTTCCAATCAACTTTCAACAAAGGCAAAGATTACTCAATTTTTTCAAATCGGTCCAAACCATTCCAAACCAACAGCTACTTCTGTCACTAGCCCGAAGTGAGTTGATCAATGTCCAATCCCTGTTGTTCTTTTATGCTTGGATTGACAAGAGATCCACGAACACGTCTCATTCCCATGAATTCCTCTTCCTTTACTACAATAATGGGCCGGCCAATGAATGTTTAGCAGTTCAGCTGGAAAAAGGGTAAATATTTGTAGAGCAAATGATAGACACATTTGTGAAACAACTCATGTCATTAAGGCAACAAGCAGCAGAAGAAGAGGTGCCAGAGACCGATGAAGAGGTTCGCTGCTGCAGACGTGGGAGCCATGCCTTGGACGGATGATTTTTTGCCTGTTTTATGTGTGTCTAGGGCAGGCCTTCCACTATTTGATCAGTGTGTTCATTCAATACTTCATATGTTAGGGATTCTTGTATTGTAGCAATCCTGGTGACGCTGGCAGCTTCTTTGCTCAAGAAACACTCCTGCGGACGGTGGAGGAGGAGCTGCCTAACAGGCCATCACTGCCGACAATAGGTTTGCCAACAGAAAGATACCTTTCACATCCTTCCACATCAGTTCAAGGAAGGGCGTTTGTGTACTTTGAGAATTCCCTTAGCCTTAGCGGGCCAGATGGCATGCAATGGCCTCAGCAATAGCTTCCTAATCTTGTTCGCTTGGTTTGCATAATTTAGAGTTTCTGCTACGCTACACAAAGCAGCTCCGAGAGTTCTGCGGGGAAGCAGACAACTTACAGCTCAAGTGTCATATCATGTTGCTAGAATCGCACCCAGACAAAGACGCGTCACTATTGTCATCCCCATGGCCTTCTTTCGCCCAGTGAACACCGCTGTGCGGACCATGGTGCACGCGGCACGCACAGCACACGCCGGACGTCGCAGCTTTGCCTCTGCACGGATATTGAAATCGGAGGTGCCGGACATCATCTTCCACTTTGCCGTGGAGGAATACCTGAACCTCAGACTACGAATGTTTTTCCATGTGATTTTTCCATGTTTCTTCAAATTGTGAGCATTGCTGTCATGAACCTTTGTGACACGTGAAAAGGGTAACTGTAGAGGTTGGGTGGAGGTACACAGGGTCGGGTCACCATCTCAAAACCCTTGTCATGTTTCAATGTGTTTGCTCAGATTGACTTCAAACGGTAAAATGGTGGACATTTCAAAACAATCATGGGAGTGCTATATCAGCATTTTCCTTTCCTCAACATGATTTTCTTAAAGAGGTTCATATTTTCGTCACAGTTCCTCTGGTTAAGACATGATTTCCAACGCCCTGTTTTCATCGTCGAAGAGATCCATTTTCAAGGTAAGCGAAGTTGGAATTCCGAAAGTAGCAATAAAATCTTGGAGAGGCCGATCATTGAAATGGACTTTCAAGGAAGAATTCTAGTTCTGGTAAAAGGATGCAATAGATGTTTGGTAGCACTAAGGAATACGCTCATGAATTCATGTCATAAACCAACAAAAGGCTTCTACTTTTATTGCAACGTGCATATGCACTCCTGAGGATGAACTTTGCCAAGATCACCTCACCCTTGATGTATCTCTGGCGTCCACAACCTGTTGTGACCATTGGACGACATCAAAATCCGTGGAAGGTGCCAACTGCATAGACTGTCAGCATTTGACCCAACCCAGCAGGTGCCAATTGTAATCTAAGCTCTCCAGTTTTCACTTTTGCTCGACTCAACTACGTTCTGCAGTGGATTGTATCGTCATTCCAAGTCATTCCTATGCAAATGAAAGCATCGCTTTTTCATGCTTTCATGTTTTTCTACACCGTTAAACCGAAAACCTTCAAGTACAGCCTTGGTTGCACTCCGGATCCCCTGGATGATCCCGATAGCTCCAGGAGTGTGTCCTTTCACGCTTGGAATCCGATCGAGTGGCCTTGGTGCGTCGTCGATCGGGCGGCGGAGCGGTGTATCAAGATGCTGGCTGCAACTCGGCATTGCCTGTAAAAGAAAATCGAGATTGATACGGTACAACATAGTGTATCAAATATATGGATATGATTGATATGATACAATCACATATTCTATATTACATGTTGATATAATTATGATATCATCAATATGATAATATAAAGCATATACTATACACAATGGGACCAGGCTTCTTGGCACAGGGTAGCCAAGAAGTTCTGGCCAAAGATGACCATCCAGGTAATGACACCAACTCGCCGGAACAATCCGTATTTCCTCAAAAACCACTTTATCCGCCATTGCATGTTGCAGAGGCGTTCGGTTCGAAGCTTCGATGTGATACGTGGGAAACAGAGGTTCATTCAGGGCGACCATTGTGTGAAGACAAGGAAGTTTCTCCTCCTGGCAGAGCAAATAGCAGCTTTGTAACTAAGGCAGTGTCTTCACCTTCATTTTCCCATCGAACGAGCCTTGCCGGTGAGGTCCTGGTGTGTTTCCAAACTTGCCTCAAACATGATTGCTGCTCTCAATTTTCTGAGACAGGCATCAAATTTGCATGCAATGGTACCCAAATGTATCCAAATGTGATGTTGGTTGTGCTGAGTGAGCATTCGTGGGCATGCTTAGTTCACGTCGAGGGATGCATGCATCTTAAAACTCCACGACTGCTGATACTTGTTGTTTTTTGACCGAACCTAAAAGCATGAGGATTTCAACATAGATCGGAATCTGGAGACGGTGCTGGGAGCTCTGCAGCGTTTGGGCATTGACGCCGAAAAGAAGGGCCGAAACGATGCCTGGCGGAAGGTTTTTGGAAGATTGACTGTTGTTGATCGCATCCAATACATTCACCACACGGATCTTACAAGGTCCATCAAGAAGCAGCGTGACAGACTTCTCTTGACTTTCGTTTTTGGCGTCTAACGAAGGACCAGGGTGTTCTCTGGTGGTTTCTACCATGTTTCTACCCCAATTTCTGCAGTCATTTTCTGCATTTGATCGTTTCAGGCAGCCTCGCCAAACACCGGGCTCTCAAAGTCATAAGGACTTGACCTATCAAGACAAAAAGATCTCTGGCAGCGCGTTCAAACACGCACCTGATCGACAGGTCTCACTGCATCATGGAACCATTTTGACGCTTAGGCTTGGTCGGATGTGTGTGAGACCATATCCTCCGTGGATGTTGGAGGTCATCCTGCCCCAATTCTGGCATGTTGGATAACGTGGATATCATTGGATATCAAATCATCATATTTCTTTTGAATTCCGCAGTCTCCTACGTCAAGGTCATATTATGTATTTTGCCCCAACTACAAAGCTTTTGTAAACCCAGGCTACCACCTTCAGGAATTGACCTTCGGGAATTGACCTTCATTTTATTTGCGTTGTACCTTGAGACTGGACCATTCATGAACTCTCGGCGACAGTAGACTTCCCCTCCTACCGATCCACCTAGTGATTTCCATGAATCTTTCTAAGAGTTTCAAGCAAGTCATGATATTCTTTCAAATCACGTTCCTGCTGTATTTGCAGATACCAGCTCAGTTCCAGCTAAGCTAGACATACACTCCTATTCACACAGTGTTGGATATCGAGAGTATTCATATTCATATTTACAGCACCATTATTCTAAATCATTATATACTTGTGATTGCTTGTGGTAGTTCAACATATTTCATATCTACATAATTTGTTTAGTCAGAAGAATATTGTCAACTCACCACTTCTTTTTGTATGGCCGTCCTCCAATAAGAACAATCATGATCGACCGTCTAGTCTCGGGCACTGTCTGGGACAGCAAATCACAAGCTGAGGATTGACACAGATCTTACAGCACTGCAACGGTATCTCACACCTGACACTTGGCAAAGATGCCTTGGGTCGCATGGGATGCCAGGGTGAAAGTTGTTTGTGGTCATGTTTGGAGGAATCCTGGTAACTGGCAACTACATGTTTGTGACAGAATGTGGCACTGTGAGGTGTCATGATTTTTGCAAGGGTTACAGTCGGCCATTTTTTCATTGAGTTGGATCCCTGACTATCACAGATCGAAACGGTGCAAGGACAAGAGAAAGCTGCAAGCAAAAGGCATTGCAAGCGTTGGAGCGCGAGTAATGAACCTGAAAGAGGCTTAGTAGCAACAAGGATTGTACTAACTTTCAGGCACATTCAGCGGTCCCTCAGACATGCCGGATGCAGAAAGACATCCAGCGCTAGTGACCCGCCCCTTGTAATCCACAAACCATTATTATCATGATGAGTCATGATGAGATGTTTGGTTTGTGCATGTCATGTCCAGGGCAGAGCAGCTGTACCAATCGTCAATTTTCACTATTGTTGCATGGCATGAAACCGCATAAAACAAAGAACTCATGTCTGGCCATAAAATCTTTGCCTTCTCCCGAATCCATCTACAATCAGCTCAAATTGGGGTGCAAGTTTCTAGCGAGGAGAGTTTTCCCAATTTGACGCACGAGCATTTTTGTGATGCTCTGATCGAGGAGATGGGATCTAGGGGCGACACTGTGATGAATTGTATGTCTTCGGAAAGGGCATCTCTTTTTTTTCCAGTACGGCAAATAGCAAGGCCCTTTCAAGATGCTTCTTTTGGGAGCAGCCATAGGCCGTCAGACGCGGTTTCCAAAAGTTGCGATGATTGTCACATTGCTTTTAGAGTTCATGGAAAGTGGCATTCTGATTTAATGAATTCAATGTAGCAAACCTCCTTGAATCTTTAAACCCAGCCTCTATCCATAGGACCCGAATTCCTTCCATTTCCTGCTGGTGTTCCCAATGCCAAAAGGGAATAGCCCAATTGCCTTGAGTTCGGAGTCCCAACTTTGCCGGAGGAGTTTGGGGACCGTCACAAGGTCACTGGAGCGCTGGAGGATGTCAATGAAACATCTGAGTTGGCACAAGCCCAAGCTTTCAAGGACGAATTGAGCATGACTGAATGTAGTGAACTTCGAACTTGATGTAACTTGATAAGGTACAAAGTACAAACATAACAAAAGGTACGACCATAAAACGCCACGCTACTCCTGGAGTCAATTGGTATTGTCCTCGTATCCCTACAAGTGTTTTGACAGAACTTGGTGGAGAAATGGCTGGTTCGTTTGACTTAGAAGCCAGAAGTTGTGGTTCTTGTGGATCGTGAAACCAAAGCTTGTAGGGGAACTGCAAACGTCGACAAACTATATCTAACATTATCTAACGATATCTTAAAGCTGAAGGGGAGGCATGACAGCCATCATATTGGTACGTTTGATTTCGGTAGACCACATCTAGACTAGTCTGACAAGTTGTGTATTGTTTTGTCATTGAAAAAGATGATGGATGGTGACCTTACCCCCCTGCAACTTGCCGTTCGAAATCCTTTGTTTGATTATTGTAGCTGGAAGTGAGGGCATGCACCAGGATTTGATGGCTGAGTTGGGTGACAAATCGTGGAGACTAGGAAGCTTGGCTGCTTCTGCGACAATGTCCCGGAAGTCTGTAGGGCGGGTTTGGTGCAGAGTGCAGAAATAAACGTTTGCATGTTCGAAAAGACTTCGGAATAGCCGATGTTGAGTGTCAACAATTGGAAGTACCTCAAATGATACATGCATGTGCTTCTCCGTCATTTCTCCGATGAAATTAGTGTTTTTGCCAGAAAAAAGCCTTTGTGACATCCGATTGGCACGTTGCCCCCCTTTTCCCATTTGCCATTCTCTAGTTCTTCCTGAGGAAAGACCCCAGAATTCTCTCACCAATTCGAGACTCGCATTGACGGCGTCGGGGTCTTCGATGTTCATCTCAAAGTAGCATCTCGTTTCAGTTTGGTAGCGGAGACAATGGGTCAAGTATAGATACTGCACTTCTATTATGCAATTCTTACACAACCGAATTTTTGTGCCTCTTGATACCTGTTGCCCGTAGAATCTATCAGTATGTTGCTGGTTCGAACACTGTCCGTTACCACGGTGGGATGTTTCAAGACATCAAGAACTGTGCGTTTGTACTTTGTCCCACTTTCATGAAATGATGGAGCTCTGAACAAATTGACGCTCCCCGCTACTTGCTTCCTTCCATGTGCTTTGCACCGTGCAGACAGATTTCGTTTCCCTTTTCCAATTACTCTGCAAAAGATGCCCAAAATTGCACAAGCACTATGGCACTAGGTTGTTCTGGGTGGGATTAAAAAGCAAGACTTGGATTCACAGATCTTTGGACCTAGCACATTCATTTTTTAAGTTTAGGACGTGTCCACTGCAAACCTTTTGAATACACTGTGCTCACCTTCAGCTTGTTTTAACAGATAGTGATGGATCATGAACCACACTCTTGATCTTGGGGAGAACTTGCAAAAACTCCAACACTTTGAACAATTTGATTTCAGATTGGTGGCGCTCAAAATTCTTGCACTGAACTGAACAATTCCTTCGACAGGTTCAGGGTGTCATTGAAGATGCAACAATTTTCAGCGATGCGCTCTTTCCTGATGTCACTTGCAGAAAAGTGTTTGCTTTCTGGATCCGTGAGGGATGAACCCCAGCCGAAAATGGGATGTTGGGTATAGGTTGATTGAGATGTTTACAAAACCCAGTCGAACTGGCTAGCCAGCTTTGACGACCCAGAGGTTGGACCGTTCAGTCCTAGTTTCTCCGTGTTCGGATTTATTTGTAGAGCAAATTCGTGGGCTAGTCGGGGCATGTCAGGGCTTGTTGTCTTGTCGAATGATGCATGGGTCCTTCCAAACACCTGGAGCAAAGGTAAATGTTGTGTGTGTGTGTGTGAGTCACACTCTGTTTCAAAGAGCATGTAAAGAATTCATTTTTACTTTCAGATTTGGATTCTAAGCGCTGGGGGGGATAGGACGTACTCGTAAAACATATAACTTAGTCTTCATTACAGAACTGCCCGGGGCAATGGCCTATTCATGAGTCCATTGCCAACAAAGCTACTCATGAATTGGGAGGATATCACGACTGATCATCGTGACGTACCTGCTTTTAAGAAGACCACATGGGGATTCCACAAGGTTTGGTTGCCTTTTTTGGTTTTTGTGGTTGCCAAGCTGTTGTTTCCGACGTCATCGTTTTCCATGAGAGTCGTATTTGCATCATCGTTATCAAATTGGTTCAAATCTTGGAGTGAACCAACTTTCATTTTTCTGGTTCTGTGCCGTGCCTACTCTTGACAGAGTATAAAGTTTCAGGATTTCTTTTTCCAAATCTTGAAAAACATGGCTTATGGCAAGCCATAGAATGTCACTTTAGACACGCTTAAAAAGAATCGAAAGAGAATCGAAAGATTTCCGCCTTCGTGACTTATCATGTGTGTGTGTGTGTGAAAGCACCTAGGAACACGGTGTTAATGGTTTTAAACAATTTCAAGGCAGGGGGCCAGAGGGGATGGGGGGGGTCTCTGGCCAACGAAGATGCCCCCCCCCATCCCGTGTAAACGTACCTGCAATTTTTTTTCCGAAAATGGCAAGAGGCTAAGCCAAGAACCTCAACAATTTTACAAGAACTCCACCTCGACGAACTACAAGGAATGGCTATGGTAGGACCATGTTTTAAGTAACATGTTTTAATTGAGGCGTATGAGATGCAATTCCACTTCCTCGCACTACACCAGACAAACATGTAGAACTCTCATCAGTGTGTGTCAGTCCTCCGGGTGCTACGTCATCCCGGCTGGATGGACCTTCAGAGAAGGTCCCGGTCAGAAAACCACAGCTAATGTTTCCAAACGGAAGCAGGGAGGCCTTCGTGCCATGGATTAAAGGCCGTACAGCCGGCCCTCTGAGCCATTACAGCCAGTCGGGCACCAGAATTTAAGAACTCACGAGCCATTCTGGCGTTGGGAGGCTTCCAGCCACTTATAAGACCTTAGTGTCACCCCTGATTTTATGTCTGGAAGGCAATCGATGGACCCGTTTGTCGTATCGAGTCTGTGTTGAAACTCTTGATTACATTGTTTCCTTCTCAATTTGCCTTCTTTTCTTTGCTTTGTCGTTGTGACATTGTTTACTGTGCTTGTGAATCAGTTGTGATTACAGTTTCATGTCTGAAGTTCAGAACTCTTCATGCATTGCTGCTTGGTTTCAGACTTGACGATTTGAAAGCTGTCAGTGCAAGGTTGATGTACAACATGTCATGTCACCTCATTGAACGACAGGATTCACTTTGTTCTTCTTTCGACAGGACAGTCAAAATTTGTCAGGACACACACTTCTCTTGTTTCGACGTTCTCATAGGCTTAATTCAAACACCGCACTTTCCTCCGATTCGCTATGCCGTAGGATGGCCAGGGCTAAGCCAAGAACCCACTTTTTTCCGTGTATGGCTGGGGCTAAGCCAAGTACCCCACTAAGGTTTTCGTTAATGGCCAGGGCTAAGCCAAGAACCCAATTTTTCCACTTTTCATGGCTGGGGCTAAGCCAAGTACCCCACTAAGGTACTTCCACCAAGNCTCTCATCAGTGTGTGTGTGTGTGTGTGTGTGTGTGTGTGTGTGTGTGTTGAGTGAAGCTTTAGTTTGGCCAAGAAACGCAGGAGGCAACTTTTGAATTCAAACGGCCCAACCATGGTACAGAACAAGAAGCCGCCACAATAGTTGGATTGAAGCCCTCATGCTACTACAGGACCAGTGTAAATTGTCTTGTTGCACGCATGTCTGTTTTCAACTTGCTACCGATCTATTTTGCAACACGAACACCCGTTTCCGACAGCTCCAGGTTATCACTGAAGCCATGCAGGTGCTGAGGGGCTGTGAGTATGGCCGCAGCAGCATGGCTGCAGCCCTCCATGGTTTGCGGCCGCAGTTTGTGGAAGAAGGGCCCAGGAAGAGTTTGGATGCCATGACAGAATGGATGGTCTCCAGCGTGGACGATTAGATTAATCTGACAGTGTGAACTTTTTGGACCGTGGCTAAACGGAGCCCAGCGGAAGTACATTTTTGATCATTCTTGTACTTTTAGGGCCCAGGACGGTAGGGCAATTGATCGGACCTGGTGCGCACATGCTGCGCCTTCGCAGTGGCAGGAAAAAAAGAGCCTGAGCGAGATCGGCGGTGGTTTTGCGTGATTATATGTGATTTATGTAATATCATGTACGGTCGCGTATGGTCATTCCGGCAGAGATACTCATTGATATCTCATTGATCTCATTGATAAAAGGGCTGGTTGCCAGGTGTGTGTTGCCAACTAGAACTGTATGCTGCGAACAGTTTCAATCCCGACTTCACAGCGAGTGGAACGACAGAATGAAATCGCATGCTCCAAGCACTTGGCAGAAGTAGTCAGGTCAAGCCAGATTGCTGTGCCTTTTGATCCGTAGTCGCCGTAGTGGAAACACAGTTTGAGACCTTTTCAGATCAACTTTCAGATCAGAACCACAGATTTAGTATGATTTATTCATCAAAGAATCGGAAATTTGTTTGTGCAAAGTCCAGGGTCCTGCATGTTGTGTGCCCAGCGGAGGCCATTGATATCACCAAAGAAGACTTGATGAAGGACGATGCCTCTTCTCTTGGACCTGCCGAAACGAACGAACATGAGGTGTTGCCGGCAATACACCCACGATGCGCGGGAGTGGTAATGTTTGGGACATTTTGGGACCTGGCATCGGGTCTCAAAATGACAGACGCAAAAACCGCAACAGTCAAAGGGACCGGCGAGGGTTGAAGTATATTGGAGTCTTTGCATATGTCAGGTGCCTTCGCCCAAAAGCTTCGGGTCTCGCCCCAGTGTGATGCGGCAGCATTGAGTTTGGGCTGCTTTGTGTGTTGTTTTGCCTTGATCCTATCGACTTCCAGCTGAGGATCACACCTTTATAGAGATCCCCAATTGAAGTTTTGGTTGGCAACATCAAGGTGTTTGTTTCCATATGAAGTCACCTTTGAACTGCAGTTGAAAGGAGATCCCAGCTGGAGATTTTTCCAGTTTTTTCACAGAGAAGACAAGGGTTGGTACAACATTTATATAAAATATATGAATCACAGGCTTTTCCCACAAACTTCTGGCAAGAGGTCCTTCACAAAAATTATGACAATTGTGCATTCAAGCTGCTGTAGCACCTGCTGCAAGCACTTTGATGCAGGAATATGGGGTACTTGATAATACCATCTGATTTACTATACATGATTATATAATATTATATATACATGCCTGCTGAGCACCAAGCAGCAGAGAAGCAATGTTGGAGGGAATGATGCACTTGAAATTTCCACTCTGCTTCACATTCAGTTTTTCAATATTTTTCAGATACGGTTGAATAGCCATGAATAACCCTTGATGCACTGGACGTTTCTTCGTTTCTTCGTTTCTTCAAGTCTTTTCTGATTCGATTTGGTTAGACGACTGGAACTTCGAAGCTGAGGCCATGGAAGCTGAGCTCCGGGAGGTGTTGACGCCGACCCCTGAGCTGCTGGAGCGGGCGGCCAGATCGCAGGCAGAAGTACTTTGAAGATATGCAAATAAAAAGCTCTTGTTGGCGCTTCAAACTCTCAAGCTGGGAGGTCATTCTTTCGTTTTGTGTGGCAGGGGCAATGCTTTAAAAGCGTGTCAGTAGAGTAGCTGAGAGTAGAGTAGCTGATAGTAGCGTAGCTAGACTAGGTAGATTAGAGTAGCTAGAGTAGCTAGAGCAGCTAGAGTAGCTAAAGTAGCCGAGGGTAGTGTAGCGAAAGTAGTTAGAGTAGGTAGAGTAGCTACAGTAGGTAGAGTATTTAGAGTATTTAGAGTAGCGTAGAGTAGCTAGAGCAGCTAAGAGTAGATTAGAGTATAGGGTAGTTGAGAGTAGATTAGCTGGAGTATCTAGATTACCGTAGAGTAGCTAGAGTAGAGTAGCTTGAGCAGCTAGAGTAGCCCGAGTAGCTGAGAGTAGAGTACTAGTAGCGGAGAGTGGCGTAGAGTAGCTGGAGTAGCTGGGAGTAGTGTCGCCAGAGTAGCTGAGACTAGAGTAGCTAAGAGTAGTTGTGTTGCAGATTTCAGTTCCGTTTCTCCATTCAGTTCCTGGATTCTGTCTCGTTTTCACAGAGTATCTGGATGACGACTGGGTTTCATGTATGGTTTAGGTTCAGGTGTCCAAAAAGCTGCCATCGCAGGCAGCAACCAACGTAGTGCACACTGAGCGTCAATCTCTGGGCAACCTCCTGGCAGCAAACCAACACCTGGCTGCTATGGTGTGGGTGCTCAGTTTGCTGGCACTGCTATACACTGCTACATGAATTGATTGGCAAGGCCGGTCTCAGCTCCTGGGGCCAGTGCACCTGGCGCCCGGCAGCGCCTGGAGACGGCGCTGGGGAATCAGGAGCCTGTAGTTGATGGCGTCGATGGATGTTATGGAGATGTGATATGATTGTGATATGCAAAAAAGTAGCCGGTTTAAAAGGTTGAAAGGATGTGTACCTGACATTATGTGAGAGAATGTGATTGTAGATCTCTAGCAGGGCAGCCGGAAGGGCATTCTGCTATAAAGCATGATATTTGCGTACATTCGCAATCAATAGATCCTCCGTACAACTTTCACATACCCATCGTATACCAATTGGACATGTTACTTGCGCAGTTTACGATATTGCGCGGATGTGCAGCAGCCAGCTGATCAGGGCTGAAGAGATCTTTGATGTGAACCGCGTTTACATAGTCATTTCAAGATAGCTACAGCAATCAATCAGCCATCCAACAATGGTATAGTGCGCCATCCTCACAAGCTCTTCAATCCTGTCTGGAATAGATACATGGGTTTGTATTTATTTTGGTCTACTCAACTTTACGCAAGGCTGGGAAGTTCGACGCTGGCGAAACATACCCCGAAACACACCCCAAACATACCCTCAAAAATCATTGTCTTTCAACTTGAGGAGAGGCCCCGAAACACACCCCTGAGACAAACTTCCCAGTTCGGGAACGTCAAAAAAACACACCCACATGTCACATATAAATGCCATGGATGCCATTCAAGTTGCCGATGAGTTCAACGCTAAAAGCTTTTGTGAGTATCTTCTTGACATTTGCCCAGGTGGGGTGATACTCTTGAAACCTGACAGTACCAAGTTGCCCAGCAATGTAGCTTCTGAAATCCATTCCAGCAGCTTGACAAAAGAGTAATTAGTGGTTTGTGTAGAAGCATTTCTTACCTGGCTCTGTCTACTAGGCCGCACCGATCGTGACACTGCAAGATTCACTATGCAGATTGGTGTACAGACGATATATCAGCCACCCAAAAATATATAGCACGCACATTCGCACGCTTTGGAAGTACTTTTATTTCCATGTTCGTGATGGCGAGGACAGCAAGGTTTGCCGGCGCGTCATTCGCGACGACGACGGGACAGCTTGAACTGTGCCACCCAGGCCGTTGTCCATTCACCTTGAAGTATCTTAAAGTGGCATTGCAAGAGGCACATCACAACGGAAACAACTGGTTATATTGGAATATATTGGATGGGAGACCATGAACAATGGCCGAACTAGTTCAGACTTCCGTGCATGGAACCCTTCAAATCAGAAGCCTCCCTCCTACTAGGTAGGCTTCTGAAGTACTGTGGGAAGAATCGTGATGGAAGAAATCCAACTTGGCCATGTTGCTGAGTGAGGAATTGCAATCTATTTCCAAGAATCCAGGGGAATTCTGCAGCCTTGGCACTCCATGAACTCTATGGGCTCTAAGGTGAACGAAATTCAGCGGCGATGAACATGTCCCAATGTGAAGTTTCTTTTGATTTTGGAGGGCCTAGGGCCGTACAACTGCACCAGTGTCCATCTCCGGTCACTCTCGAATGTGAGGCACAAGACCTCTACGGCTGGAGTGATGCAGTATCGCCACATTGGCGCTTTCGCAGCTCGAGTAGGGGAACCCACTATTTGATGCCTGACGCTGGCTGTGCCAGCATGTCCACCGAAAGGCTTGTAAGATTGTAGAAGCTTCTTTTTCATTCTTTTTCAATATGCATACGTACAGATCACCAAAAGATGCCCCAGGTCCTCGCTATGGTGGAAAGGCACCTGGGCAGTCGACCAAAGCGACCAGGAGGCACGAGGGCGCAGGGCTATGGTAGGACATGGTTGGGCACAAGCAACACTTGGGCTTGCCCTGGTTGGACATTTGGGATAACCCTTCTGATTCTTGGTGTTGTGCGTTGATCTTGCCGAGTGTCCTGTTCGCTGCATTTGACTCAAACTTTCAGCTCTTCGAGATTGCAGGGGTGGCCATGCAAGGGCATAGTCTGCTTCGGGCAGTTCAGCCCAAAGGAAATATCTTCAACCATTTTCAGTTAAACAGAGTGAACACGATTTGAAAGAAACCTGGCAACAAATATCGGTGGGAAGATGGATCTCGTTCACAACTTCATGATTCAAATTGCATTACTTGACTGGAAGAACCTTCAGAAGTGCTGCAACTCTTGGATCTTGGCTGCCAACCCACCACGCTGCTTTGGTAACCATGGCACTGTGGGTGGCGATGAGCGTGACGCTCCTATCACTGGGCGTTTTGGCACAATTCACAGGTGTCTTGGTTTGATAGTTTTATGATGTTTATATGTTTTATGTGCGTTTCAACTCTAGGAACTCCCAATGCATTTCGCATACCATCGTTCCATGTGGACATGTCTCAGAACAAAGGAACATGATGGAACATGCCAGCTTTCAAGATGAGGGGTTTAGTTGGTTACATATCTGTTGCAAACTTGATGGGCATTATTGGCGGACTATGGACTACACGAGGAACTTGATTACAGAGCACTGATATAAAGGAGAACCCCTTTGCGCGATGGCCAGTGTTTTTCAAAATCGGATTTCATTATTGCCAGTTGAAAAGAAGCATCTTTCCAACGAGCATCTTTGCTTTCCGGCCTGTGCACTCCATCACAAATGTCCCTTTAGGCATTATGACAGTGCGCACACGGCTGCAGACTGCGGTGTTTGCTACTCCTGAGGACGGATGGGAACCAAAATCCGCCTATCCTGTAGTCATTGGTGGGTGGTATGTGTGAGTAGACAAGAGCGTGGGAAGAGATGCGCTTTCTCACCCTCACCCACAAAGACGTTCTGAATCTTGGATTCTGGCATATATGCCCATGATATCCCATGACATTCAAAATCAACTGCTGCATTTTCTTCATACTTCATGATCGCTTGACAAAAGTTTACAGGACACAGCAAGGATCAAAAGCACGTCCCAGCCAATAGATCTGATACTCGGCATTTAGATCGGTGTCATGAAGCCACCTTTCCAACCTGAAATCATCTTGATCGAACCCGAATGAACTGTGATGTCAGAGAGAAGGAAGGCACCGCCATCCTTAGGGCTTTCAGGTACGGTATAAGAATCAGCTCCTGTTGATGAATTCCAGTTTCATGACGCGGGACCTCCGCATCAAAAAGTGACCTATGTTCATGGAAAAAGACAAGTGATGGCGTTTGTGCAAGGTATTTGTATGCTTTCCTTTGTCTCTCCTTCTCTCTCACAACTAAAGCAACAAACCAGCCAAGAATTTTCAGCTTGGAATGTTTGCCACCGACTATCCGAGCGGAGGAAGATCTTCCTCTTTTTGCTGGATTTCCTGTGCTGCTTATGCAGCAGATGCCGTACGGGCCCGGATGAAGAGGCCCCACCAGACAAAGAGCACAAGGAGGCTCTCGAGGCCACTCTTATGCGATACTTGGCATAGTGGCCGGCTGGATTATTGAGGCTGAGTCCTCCAAGCACTTCCAAACAAAGGTCGTTTTTATCCCTGAAGCGTTGAAGTGGAGCAAAGACACTACTTGTACCATCTTGTACCAAGTAGTTTCATGTAGTTACTGGAACATGGGGCAAGGGTGGCATTGAACCAAGAAAACGAACATCACTGCAACAAGCTGGTGCTAGAGAACGGCTTGAGGATGGCAAAGTATCCATCGCCATGCCACGGAGAACAATGTCACTGTGGGGATGGTCTTTCTGGCATTGTACGTCACACAAGGACGATGCCTTTCACAAGCAGTCCAAGCTTGCAACTCGATGATTCAATAGATTGCAGGATGTTGTATCTCATTTATACCAGCATCTTTTTGTCACTTTTTTTGTTTATGTTTGAGACATGGCCTGAATTTCACAAGAACCTGTCGGGTCACTTCAGGACCTTTGTTTCATGTTTGTCTTTTTGACATTTCATGGCTGCCAAAGGCGATCCGGATCCTGTGGTCACTGAAGTCTTCATCTACCTCTACTTGGCGTGCCGTCACATGGCTGGGTGAGGTGAAGCGGCGAAGCGGCGAAGCGATGTTTACCTAGGATGATGGAGGGATTTTTAGGAACAAGTCAACGAGTCTGAACAAACTTAGCAGACTTCCGATTCTGTGATTGACATCTCCCTTGGGTCCTTTAGTCCTTTCAGAGATTTCCTGAGGTTTGATGCATTTCTTCATCTACACCTTCGCCATCCGTCAGCCTTATCGCGCCATTGTTTTTATCTTGACCAACATCTGCCTCACCGCCATCTCGCGCCCCTTGAATGAGAACATCCTTTCTAAGCTCAGCCTGAAGTTCTATTCTTCTGAGTCTGTAATCACTGTAATCCTTTCCCTTTTTGGTGAAGGACAGGGCTCAAGGAAGTGGTGCATGTTAGACTCTAAGACCCTGCCGGTGAGAAGTGGATACAAACAAACGGCCATTGATGAAACAGGTTCTAAAAGTATTATATCAAGCTATGTGATGTAGCAGTCCTGCAGTAGGCGAGGGATGCAGCATCGGCCGTTTTAAATTGTGTCACATGGCTGTATGTTGAGGGAAGGTGGGTCTTTGCTGTCAAGCAAGGTCAAGTGATCGCTTGGTTGCTAGTGTGAGGCGCGGGTTTCATGCTGATAATTTTTGAATCGGCTGGGATTTCGTTCGGAATCAAAGGGTTCGTGTGGAGCTAAACAACTATTCGATGGGGTTGGGGTTCGAGTGAGCGATATCTCACAACCTTGTCCTTTCTTCAAATTGGGTTCTAGCTGGACATCAAAGTCATCGATTGATTTTGTGTGCTCACATAGCAGCACCAATTCGCATGGCAGAGCTCAGCACTAATTCGAATGGAAGAGCTGGCTTTCGCCTCCTCATCCAGAGGTGGACTGGGGACGTGGCTGTGGACTCAGAAATGTTATGGGTTCTTGACGATCCATTGCCACATGGTCAATTCAGATCGTGAAGTGCACTACGCATCACTACGCAATATCTTGGTTCTTGGCCACACGCAAGACAATGCTTCAAGCAACCATCAAACCACAGCCCGGATCCCATGAAAAACTCAGAGATGCTGACAGCATCTGACAGCAGACTTCCTTAAGGAAGTTGGCGGACTGTATGAGGAGCGCAGTAAAAGAAGACCTGGGGTGGTCGAAGTCTTTGAGAACTCTGCCGGACATTGGCAGATGAGAGTTCACATCCATTTTCAATGTGCCCGGGAGGTGGCGTACTGTTGTTTTCTGTGACGTTCGTGAAGCTTTCGTGCAGAACGCAAACCTGAATACTGAATAACTAAATAAGCCAGCACTTGCTTGCTTCAGTCTCGTCTTAAAATTCGTTATTGGATAAGAACAGGCATGTGTGGGGTGGTGTTCAAGAGACTCGGGCATGCAGTACTCTGGCTTTTGTCTAGCAAACCATTTTCCGCGCTTGCTGAACGGTTGTACTGTTAAAGGGACAAGTGTTGATTACATGAAGTGGTTGCATCGACCGCCAACGTATCTAGGCAACATTTCATGATTTCCCCTATCGAGTTGGGGCAGGAGTGAGGCGAAGTCCCCAAAAATGCAAGCATCCACCTTTGGAGAGAGCAGTGGGGAGGTGCCTCGATTCAATGGTGAAAACGTGAACTTGGATTTCTGGTGAAACTGCGGAGTCTTGAAATTTCGAGTCTCGAGATGTCTCGAGATGTCTCGAGTCTCGATTCAGGCAGCATGTTATCCAGGAATCATGAGTGAACTCCCTGAGTGGTTGGCTTTTTCACCGGCACCGAAATTCAGGCCTTGCCAATCTCCTTCGAATCTGTAGAAGAGACCCGGCAGGTGCTAGCGAAATGCGCCAGGTTTACAGTGGTTCACAACTGGAAAGTGGAATGCATTGAAAGGAATTGGACCAAAAGACATTGTAAGGAATGCAAGTCATTGCAAGTGTACATTAGCATGGTTTAGCATGGATTTGTCGACGAGAGGTAGCTGTATCAATGTTGTACGAATTGTATGTATTATCCAAGATCCAGATGCGTTCAGAATAGACTTCACAGGCAGGTACAAGTGGGTATGATGCCTCCGATCAATCAAAGTTCACCCGCCGAAGCCAGGCAGTGGTGATGGCCAAAAATTTGGTGGCCTCAGGGTAGGGCCTGGGTGGGATGGAACGGTGAGGGCAAGGCCAAAGAGATTGGTTTCCCACTTCCACGTAGAGATGGCCCCAACAACTGGGGGATGGTGCCCCCTTTTTTGGACCCTCAGCCAGCGTCAAGTTCAACCCTTACCCGCCAGTGTGCGTGCGGATCTTACATGATCTTACACAGGGGCCTGGGTTCAGTAGGCAACCATTTTTGGAAAAACCTTGACATCATTGGAAAGTGAAAAAGAATGGGAAAGATTTTTCGCATCTTCTTTTGTTTTTTTTTAATTTTTATTTTTTCATTTTTCGATATTTTCATGATAGCCAGGCCAGAGGCCTTGCCACGTGGGGTCACCTCTGTCCTGCGGCATGCCTTGCGTCGGGGTGCCCGGGCAGTGACTGTTGACCTCTGGGATTTGAGGACACAAAAGCCAATGAGAACGAGATACCTTGAGGTAGGACGCATTGAAGACGGTGAGAACATGTCAGACATGTCAATGTGAAGATGAGCAATGATGATCAATGGACATGGGTTGAGGCATATTGAGGCATAGCTGAATTAAACACAAGGCTGTAACACTTCCCTTGGTTATCCATGCAATGATGGGAATGACCACTGACCACCAGGTCTTGTGGTTCAATCCGCCTGAGTTGCGAACGTGGGTCGCAAATTGCTATGCTGGCTTGTTGGTCTGCGAAAGAGGAAGGTACCAGACCTGTTCAGCTTTGCTAGCACTGGTTCTCCTAAGGAGACAGGTCGTTACTCTTAGTCAAAGGAGACGGCAAGGAAGAGGTCTGCAAGGTCATGGCGCTGACATAGGATCATAAATTGCAAATCCTCTGCAATGATGGCCTCGTATTTGGCCACCGGTTTGCTGACATCAAAGTTCTTCTTGCTGGCCTCTTTTTGTTCATAGTCGAGTCTCACCCGTGGCATCTCCTCAGCCCCTGGAGCTTGCGCGTTTGCAAACAAAAACCAACACTTCAATGGCTTGGGGATCGCGAAGTAGACCAGCCCCGTTCATTTGTTACATTTGAGCAACGCTAACTAAGGATCAAGAGCCCCAGCTAAAAGCCTTATTGGTCAAGGTTGATGAATAAACAGTCAAGCAGAAACTAACATCTCCACCAGCCCATTCATTTTGGGTCTAAGTGACAGTGGCCGGTAGTGGCCACGGCCCTTAGGCGAGAAATTTATTTACCATGCTTTGTTCGAGTGACTGGAAATTCAATCAAGGGCTTGAAATTGTTGGCATTTCTATGCTCGAAGAGTGTAGCAAGTGTGGCAGTTTCAGGAGTAAAAGGAGATGATGAGATGATGTTTAGTTTGACCTCACACGACATTCCCACGCAGGTCTTCTTCGAGGAAGGCATTGAGTGGGTGAAGCTGCCAAAAGGCGCCATGGCATTTCGCAGCAAGAGCAGCGGAGAGCAGGCATACAGGGCTTGGACTGTCGCGGGATCATATATGATAATGGCAGAAAAAGGTAAGGAGTTTTGATTCGCTTATGTTTTTATCACTGACACTTCACCTCACAAACTCCTTTGAGACTTTTGCAGCCGTTCCAGGGGTACCGGAGCCAGAAATATTACCCCAACCCCAAACCAAAACTCCTGCAACCCACTAGAACATCACCGTGTCTGGAGATCAGTCGCTCTGTCTTCATTTGTGTGATCACCTCGGTCCAACTGCCCTGAGCTGTTCTTTTTAAAAGGTGTCGCTGGACTTGCGCGAGGATGGCTTCGTGGCAACGGTGGGGCCATCAGGGGTCAGAAGGGATCAAGTTGCAGTGGAAAGCATGCAACATAGCATTGAGGCGTCATCAACGATCAACTGCACATGTACACGAAACTTTTCCCACAACTCTACAAGTTTTGCATGGTAGTCCAGTTTTTCAAGCATTTCCCCTGTGGCAGGTGGCACCTCCTCATGGGCAGCAGCTTCGAAAGCAATCTGCCGCAACAGTTCGGCCGCCCTGGTTCACGTGTCGAATCAGTGGATCTGGTCGGGATCCAATCTCCGCATTTTGCAATATCTCTTTGAGACCTAGAAATATCGTGATCATTTTACACCGTTCGCATCCATTTCCAAGTTGCCATTCACAGTCGCGAAAGGTTTGTCTTGTCATCTCTTGTCCTTCGTTTACTTTACATCGCCGATTTACCTTGACTCACCACCCTTGAGACATGCATCTGTTCCTTGGCTTCAAACGCCTTGACGTGGGAACTATCTGTGAGGTGTCCCGGGAGGATCCTGGCATCTTGTCAAAGGAGGTGATTCAAGAGGCAATTTTCTGAGATTTTGGGCTGGGTCTTTCTTCCAGACACTTTCAGATCCCTACATTCAATCCCACTTCTGTATATCTCATGACGATAGCTTACTAGGATGGTTCCACCGAACAAATAGATGCAAACATGTGCCATCGTCCTATTGATACTTCCTGTGTTTCCCTGTAAAGAATCCCTATCCAGGATCAAGGGCAGGATATCCGGATATCCATCCTTTACACAAGGGCCAAGGAGTTTCGAGAAATTCGAGAAAGAGGACACAGTCAGGTTCCTTCCACGCTGGCACGCTGGCTGTCGCAGTCTCCTGGGCAGGTTATGGCCATGAGTTCAGACCCAGGCTGACCGATCACATGTGTGTTCTTCAGGAGGGATGGAAACAAAAGAAAGATCAAATGGTACCTACATGATACGCAAGACATCGCAAGACTTTTATGATCTTTTAATATCTTTCTACATCTTTCTACATCTTTGTACCATTCGTGATGTCTTCAATTTGAGATGGATTAGAATCGGGAGCTATGGGACCTATGGGTGGAATCTACTGGTACTAGTAAGTGCTATGGCCGGTTCTTGGCAAACCGGGGCCTGCTACAGGAATAGGCCTTGGCCTCAAAGGATGAGCATCAACACATGTCAAAGGAGGGCTCTGATAGATCTAAAAGCGCATGGCTATATTATGTCCTGGCTGCTTTCTTCATAGTGGTACACGGATTTCTTGCAAGAAACGAACAGTGGTGGGTACTTTCGCTTGAAGCCCGTGAAGTCATCAGACACATTTTAATCGACCACGATCTATGTATAGACTTCAAGTTTGTGGGGGTGTTCCAGGCATGTGTCAGCAATCATTATTATTGAAATTATTTAGGTTAAAGGGACAAGATCCGTTTTCTGTAGGCAGGGGGGCCTGTACTACGGTACTCATTCGAATTGCCATGCGGCTCCAGCGTTCATATAAAGCTTTCCAACTCGCTGGAGGCAAGTGCCCAAGGGATGTGCATGGTTTCAAATCTTCGAAAGTTACACCACATAAGACCTGTACATCCCATAGCCATAGCCGTGAAGCTTTCTCATTAGCTTAAAAGTGCATTCTGCAAAGATCAAATGATCTCTATGTTCCCAGGAGAAGAGCGCTTGAAGACTTCTTCACACAATCTGAATATTCCACCTGGCAAATTCCAAAGAGACATCCAACAGCACCTACTAGAGTCATCATCGCCTTGACAACACCTTCGGACACAGCCACTTCTAAAGCTTGCTCATATTGGTTTTGAAGCCATACTCCATTGACCAACGAGGCAGCAAAGGGAACGGAAGGCAAAATATTTATATAAATATTAAGAGAAGCGGAACTGGCTGTCTAGATGGCACATGTCTTACGAGCAGCGTGTGTGAAGGTAGCCAAGTGATCTTTGGGGATTGTCTTGTCGAGTGGCATCGAAGAACGTCAGATGTCACCTTTACTTCGAAAGATGTGTGCATAATTTGATACATTTGATTCGCAGGTTCTTATGATATGTGGTTCCTTGAATCCATGCAGAAAAGTGAAGGAATGATGAATCACTCACATCCTTGGCCGAAGCAGTGCAACCACTATATACTTGCGACAGGCACTGAATGCTTATGGTGGGCGGCTCAGATGAGAACTGCAAACCTTGGCTTATATTCTACTTGCTTATTATTTGATTATGTTACGATCATTTAAGCTCAAATTATGTACAACAAAACTCTTATTGACCAACCACAGACAATATCTTTCTACCGCTCTAGTGGATCGTGAGACGTTTGGACCTCGCATCCTTCATTTTCAGTTTGTGCTGAATTTAGAATGTGTCAAGTTTTGTCAAATACCTTTTTATACCTTGATCGCTCTTTACAATTGGGACACCTAGTCCATCCAAATTGCATAGACCGTTGGACCAGTTGGACTGCTTGGACCATGCGTCTCAGGCAGCTCTGAAGGCAAGATGGTGTGGGTCGTGAGGGTCATGTAAGCCAAGTTAAGCAGTAGCTTGGTGTAAGTATGAAAGTCTATGACATTCGAACATTCAGAGCTGCGAACATGTCTATACAAACAGATGCGGTCATGATCCGGAATTTGACCATCATTTCCCATCTTTACTCGGAATACTCATAGTATCCTACACCTTCCAGTATCTTAGCCAGGTCACAACCCCGACGATGCGACCGCGGCCACCCTGTAAGGCGAAGCTAAAATGGTGGCTGTGAAGCTTTAACGTTTCGAAGCTAGTGATTCAACGAGTCGTTGTGATTTCTGCATGTATTTGCATAGTGTTCACTAGTGTTCTAGATTTATTGTGATTTAATGTGTCTTTAGGAGGGAACATGAATTGTAAAAGAAAATCAGGAAAGCTGTCTAAGACAGCTTGATTACTTTTCACTTAGGTTTACGGTGGTCGTCGACCAACCCTTGATATATCAAGAGTTAGGGCCCCTCCCCTCCCACCCTTTCATCATCATCATCATCATCATCATCATCATCATCATCATCATCATCATCATCACCATCATCATCATCATCATCATCATCATCATCATCATAATTGTCGTCATCATCCTCATCCTCATCCTCATCCTCATCGTCATCCTCATCCTCATCCTCATCCTCATCCTCATCCTCCTCCTCCTCCTACTCCTCCTCCTCATCATCATCCTCCTCCTCCTCCTCCTCCTCATCATCATCATCATCATCATCATCATCATCATCAACATCAACATCATCATCATCATCATCAGGGCTGTGACAAATCTCTGGAACTTTGCTCGAAAAAAAGGTTTTTGCACCCCCCGACCATCCCCCGCAGCTTTCGTCGTTCACCTCCATTGCTCTTAAGTAAGAGACCTTGACAGAGCCGGGGTCAGGACGGTCGTAGCTTCCACCACTAAGTGGACAGAAGGCATTCAATCCTTGATGTTTGCCCAGATGTTCGGGCGCTGATCACAGACCGGGATGACTTCACAGGTGCCATCGCACCTTTCCCTTGGTGAAGCTGCCAATATGAACGCGTGTCCTGGCAAAGTTGTGGACGGGGGAGGTTTCCTTTCAAATGAGGCAAGCGTGAGAAGCCCTGTAGACCAAGCATGACCAAGAAGTAGGTCCCACGGAGTTCTGGCATACTGTATAGAAAATCTACAGGATTTTCAAGAATGCTCGAGCGATTTTTAATGTTAGATGGTTGCGAGCAGCTTTGCAAGCAAGGCAAGATCTGTTGGAAAGCGGAGAGGCATGGTGTGTTTGCATGCATTCACGCGCTTCTGTCGTGGATTATAGATCTTTCATGTGTTCGTGGGACACAGCGCCGATGTTGCTACTATTCCAGCTTCACTCTTGTTGGCAAGTGATGTAGTTTCAGCGGTTCATGGCTTTCAGATGCTTTTCAGGATATTTGGCGTCATAGTGTTCTTAACTACAGGAGATGTACTGAGATACTTTTACAGTCATCCTGGACGAGTCGTCCTGTCAAACGTCATCAAACATGAAACATGCCCGCGGTTATCTTCGACGGAATCAACCAAACTGGACTGAAGGCTAGCGAGACCTCCGAGTGCTCTGAGGTGGGCAGAAGTTTGGTGCCATGGGAAAGTAACGGAAGAGAATGGAAAGGATCATGTTTGTTGGGAAACGCATAGAATATCTATGGACATGTTTGAGGAACATGTCCGCTTGAGCCACTTGATCAATTTTTTGGTAGTTCGATTTGAACAATTGTGGTGCAGAACCACATGCTCTTGGGGCAGTGGTCGCTTTGAATACACTATCACTTTATCTACTCATTGTGCGATGCACACCGTTTGATGTCAAAATTGTGCCTGGCACACTTATGCTGTTGGATGGACACTTGGAACTTGCAGACCTGTCTTGAACGATCTGTGTCCAAGCTGTAGCACTGCCTGGAGGTGTCAACCGTGTCAACCGTGTCCACGGAAAGCTCCAGTTTCAATGCGGGCCTGGGAACCCCACATAGGGATGGGGATGAATGGCGACGAAGAAGATCTCGGACTGGAGAAACCACTTTCAGATGCTAGCTTTGCTGTGAATTCCTGGTTCAAGGATGTCTCTGAGCCGACTTTGCTTCTGTTTCAGCACTTTTTGAATGCCTTTGATTTTCAATGAAAAGAGAGGAGGTAGAATCGGATACAACAAAAATTGAATGGGCTTGTTTCTACTGAAGGAGCTGCATATCTATTCATACATAATTTTTAATTCTATATAAGTATATATGCTATATATATATATTATATATATATAGAGTCAATGGATCTCAAACATACCCAACATGATTCTCACCAAGTCCATTCGCATGTTGCCATTCAAGTGGCGCATCCTAGGTGTCAGCCCATGGCTGTTGCTTGCCATTGGTAAGGTGCAGGCACAGGCCCAGCTTCGATTCAGGATACACCTGAGTCTTGCGGCGCCTGGCCTGGGAATTAAGGATGAATGGATTTCAGATGGCGCCGGACAACTTGTTGGATTAATCATTAATCAAATTTAGCCAATGTCCAGGGTATTCAAGTTGCCAAATTTGGATAAGTGCGCCTCCCCAATGAGTTGAACACCAGAATCGATAATCCATGATGCATTGTGATGCCCTGACGAAGGGTATAGAAGTACAGCTCAAAACCTATTCCAATAGAATTCTCGCAAGGTCTACTGTGTTACTGGCTTCGGGTTGCCGGTTTGCGGGGTTGCCGACGTGCAGGGATTCCAACATCTTGCCAGTCTTTCCACCTAAACTCAACCAAGGTTGCGGAATTTGTTGCACTGACCAGCCTGGAGTCCTGGAATCCCCAGAATGGTTAAACAAATTCCATAAGAGAGTATTATAAGGTGTACTCTAACCAGTATCGGTATCTCACTGCTTGCTGTCGGAAGAGGTTCCATCTCACAAATTTCTTCGCAGTGAGAAGCTCTCCCCAATAGGCTGCCACTACTCCGCGTGGCTTGGGCTGTGAAGAAATTGATGATGGCTAACTATTGTCCCAATTATCATCCAGCTGAAGGGATCTCAGACTACACATCCCTGACAAAACTCAGCCATTTTGCCCAGCCATTTTGATTTACTTTCGAACTTGTCAGCCTTTAATCGCAGGCGAGCCGTCCTGCGGACGAGGCACAGAGAGCTCGCGAGTTTTCAACTCAGGTTAGAATTTAGCAAGCATTTTCAATTTTTGGATACTCTTGATCGACTTTGAATTCTGCACAAACCATACATAACACTGCCGCATGCTGCCACAGAAAAAACAATCACAAGATTAAAAAAATATATGATTTAATTATATATATAACTATATGATTATATATATATGTATATGTTGATTATACATTGTCTAATTTAAAGTCTTCAAGGAAAGACGAGCAGCGAATATATAATTGTTTTTGATCTTCGTCAACATAAAGCCTGGTCTAGCGACGTGACAAAGTCTACCGGATAGATCTCCAACATGAGCAGCAGCTAACAGTGGGTTCGGTGGCAGGTTCCTCTTTATCACACATGCAACATCCATATTATACAGGGTTGTTGATAGTGTTCATCTAGGAACCTGATTGTCAACAGTGGTTCTTTCAAAGCTCTTATTTTGTGCTTGAGCCTGTGCTTGTACTTTTAGTCTTCCCGCATAACGTGATCACACCAATACCCTCTCCAAAAGAGCAAACTCAATTTATTGGCCATTAGCCACGAATCGTGTAATTGTTAAAAGCCACGGGAAACCTGCGATAGGGTTGACCCATGTGGACAAATATCGCACCCTCAACTGGCTGCGCTCTCCAGATTCTTCCGGGATCAAGTTGAGCTGAAGCGGGGCAATGCAAATCGCATGTGATTTCGGGAGGTGCACATGGCACGGATGAAATATGATGAAATTCTCAGTCGAGACTCCGACCCCCACACTTTGACTACCTTTGACCTATCACTTTGCTATGTAGATAGAACCTTCGCTGGGAGCCCAAAATGGTGTAGGCAGTTGGCAAAAGAGGGATAGCCAGCGGAAGATCCTTATTCTGGAATCAACCCGGGTAACCCATGGCTTTGCATGGCTTTGGATCTCGAAGCCTTCCAGATCACTGACTCAAATGACTCAAAATGACTCAAACACATCAAACTTATCATAGTTGGTTCACAATTGACTTGCACAGATTTGTTGCAGGGATGCACTCCCCACTGCGAACGGATGGACATGGCCTGTGCCATGCATGATTCGATTGAATTGGAAATAAGAATTCCGACTCCTCAGTCTCCAGCTGCGCATCCAACTTGAGTGGGATTTCAGAGTTGACATCAACAGCACAGGCACAGTATGGCACAGTGTGGTACAGTATGGCATTGTACTTTCTCAGATCATATCAACTCCACAACCATGCCATTCTTTTAACGTGGAAGTAGTAAAGTGATGTGTAACAAGCTGCCGTACCAGAGACTATTGACAATTTTCATGAGAGACTTACTTGGCAATTTGCATTCGCTTCTGATTTGCTTGGCTGGCCGAAGGCAGCTACCAAAGGGCTTCATTTTTTCCATGATATTCCTAGATTGCGTTAGCTCGAGGAGAATTCATGATAATATATGATAATCCTGGGTCTCAACCCAATTGCCCAGATTTTATTGGCTCTTTATTTACGGGCACACATCCTCAAGTGCTAGCTAGCTGCTAGATTTTGTCGACAGACCATACATCCACAGCAACCTCAGAATGTGGCAGTGGCTCGAGCAATGTCGGCTTCTTCTTGGTGAAAACACCCTGCACTATGTCTCAAAAAGACTCCGAATGAAATCGATGAAACAATTCAATAAACAATCAAGACGAAGGAATCCCACCAATCACCTACACCATCCAATACCATCCACATTTTGTTGGAGACTTCGGAATTTTGAGACATGCCTTCGATCCTTAAATTGTTGAAATTTCTTGAATTGTGTGTGTGGCAGGTGTGAGCTGGTCTGCATTTCTTTTTGGCATTTCTGTGCTTGGTGCGGTTCAGGCTTGTTCAACGCATTTCCACGATTCATGAATTTGATCCCATATAGCTTTTTGCGTTTATGCAAAGTGAAGGAATCTAGGTGACTCGAACTGCTTCCCACGTATACAGTTCAGATTGGTGACATGATGCATACTGCTAGAGAGGTAAAGTTTCGATATTCATCCAGAAATATTGGTACGGGCTATCAACAGCCATGGCGAACAGGAAGCCAAGTTGTGATAGATTTTAATAGGCAAATGCGCAAGACCACTGATCAAAGACATTGGGAGGGGAATGACTTCAGAGTTTTGGTTGGCAAGTCCGTCCACTTTACTGCAAGGGTTGTTTTCTTGGGATCCTTTGTCAAGATGATAAAAACTGGCCTTTGTGGCATGTTAGAATGTCGAATGTGATTGTATTCTTGTACTTTGCTTGGTTATCATGGAGGACAATGAAGCGCATGGATATCATACAGTAAATGTCATTTATATTTTATGTCCCATAGGTTGGAAAGGACCCGAAACCAGGCATCTCTTTCCGCTTAAACTAAGATCCAGATTTCAGAGGCAAAATTTTAGTCTCTCATTGGTCAGTGAAACCTGAGCTCTTGGGATGTCCCCCAGATTTGAATTTGAAACAGTTGGGATCAGTGGTTGCTTGAGCTAGAAAAGTAAGTTCATGACAAAGATGAGGCGACGAATAATTATGCCACTTACCCAAAAATTGAATACCAAAATCACCAAGTAGTTGCAGTAGCCTTAAGAAAGCCATCAAAAGTAGTGCCTATAGAAGCAGGTAGGAGACAGTTTCCATAACGATTGTCAGCCCCACGACTTACCTTTCTTGTTTATTGGGATACCAGAACACATGCAGCTTATTGATGCTCCATCCTCCTTCCTGCCGCTGCTGGGCCTGATATAAAGCAGCCAACGGCTGCGCTCTAACAAGGCGTCAGAGGAAGCATTTCATGACGTCCTTTCAGACACTTGATATTTTCATTGCAGGTCCCTGCCAAAATCTAGTGAAATGACGGTTATGTCAGAGGATTGTTACGACGACCAAGTAGTGTAGGGTTTTAATCTTGCTGGTTTTGATTTGTCACAGACAGGCCTGGTATCAAGAGAACAAAAGAGAACCAGGTGTGATGAATGCTTCATGGTCTGAGCAGTCTTGCTGCGGGTTAGGTTAAGGCCCATGTCATTGTATCTCGTTCCATCGTCCAGTGGAGGTCCCAATCAATGCCTGTGGTGGGATTTGTGCTTACTGGTTGTGCCAAGATCATGCTGGGTTGAAATGTTGAACAGACGAAACTTCCATTGATCCCTCCCCAGGGTGCGCAGTTTCCAAGACCATTCCAAGACCATTTGTTTTTCGGTTTTCACATTCGGTCACTATATCACAACGAGAATGGTACAGCAGTAGCCAGTTTGATTATTTGACATTTTGGATTTTTTGGCAAGTGACCGTCTCAGCTTTTGGGACCTGAGTGCCTTCCTGACAGAGTGTTCCACAAAAGACATCCAACTTGTTCATGAAACTCGAATTATATGCTCACACGGTTTTGAAGAACACTCCGCAGAACACTTTGATAGATCTAGTGGACATTCAGTTTTGACAGGGGGGTGAGTCTATCCATCAGGCCGCAAGGCGATGCCTTCCCTCATGTGCAAACGGGACCTCCGCGCAAAAATGGCCCTTTGAAGATTGCTTGGACGTCGCTAGGCACCAGAGCTCAATAGCAGTAATCTTTTTGCCTTTGGAGGTGTAGTGGTCAAGATATCATGTTTCAGTACTGACTGTTTATTTCGCATGATCTTTCATGATCTTTCAATTGGCGAATTGCGCCTGGTGCAAAGGCGATCATAACTCAAGCTGTGCCATCCAATCCGTGGGATGTTGTCCTTCCTAAAGGTGGCAGCCGTCTGACGGTTGATCTGAGATGATGTATCTGCATAGGGTAACCGGATACCAATCTGTACCATCCTACAGACTTACCTGGACTTGGCGAGCAATCCAAACCTTAACTATCCTTAAATACTGCTTAGTGCTGAAATTTCCAGGATACTTCTCAGTTCGAAGTATCTACAGGTAAGCCGCAGAGATGACATGTAAAATCAGGTTGTGGCATCTTTTTTCATAGCCGAGGTGTGCAATATCTACGACATGTTTGTGAAATTATGTGAAGTTGGGATGCATCCACACCAGCCACTTCACCTTCAAATGATTTTAAAGGGTTGTCCTTGGTCCTTGGAATTTCAAGATGACAGTAGCTTATTGATTCTTGTTATTTATTTTCTCAAGGTGCAAAGTTTCTACCACTTGCCAATCAAGAAAACTGGAACCTTGCACCGCTGATGCATTTTTAAAGTAGGGATTGGCAATCAGAACTAATCCTGGCAATGTTTTGCAGCAGAGCGAAATGATTCTACGTCTCAGTTTCAATTGCGGGTGGCGACCACAACGCTAAGCGCAAGATTCAGCAAGGGGGGTCGGAAGTTACCTCGACCTTTAGCTTTCAGCTCATAGGTCACTTCCACAATTCCCAGCAGGATCTAAGCGCAGGGCCAGACCCGCCTTACTTAGATCACCCTTTGAGAGATCCCACGGCTGCCACAACAGGCAGCACATATATTCAGAATAATTATAAATTATTCGCTTTGCTATAGGATTATACTGATGTGACGTGACTGAACGCAACCGATGCAGTTGCTTCGTTGTATTTGATAACTGGTTTTCAGCTGAGGCCATTGACTAGCAGGCATTCCAGCGCCACTGGTCAACATTTGCAGCAATCAAAGAGCTATGATCACGTGTTTTGGCGCCCTTCCATGTTGAGTCTAAGCGCACAGGACAAATCATTTTTGGATTTAGTGCTGAGGACACTGGCATACTATTGTCAATGATTTGGTGCCTGTTGTGGGACGGACGCGGTGAATGGTCTGGCGAGGTCTTTCGGCGACTTTTTAATGCACGAGGACTTTCTGCAGCCGGCTGAGAAGCTGACACTCTTGGAAAAAGCATGTCATGCGTTATACTGTTGCGAAGCGTTCCGGCCACCCAACTTGTTGCGATTCTCCAAAGAATTGCACCCAGCCTTCTCAGAGTAAGAGTGGTCACAGGTTGCAGAGATGGCTGCAGGAAGTTTCATCCTCATGTGTGAGTCCAGGGTGGCAACGAAAACGGCCACGGATTCACAGGTTTACGGTGCTGTAGTGCCGTGTGCTTCCACTGGGTCATCTTTTGAAGATCATGCGAGAGGTCAAACGAGTGGTATTCCAGCCTCATGACACATGCAATGAAAGGTTTTGGTGCACATCACGATTTCGAGTCTTCTTGAAGCTAGAAACTATAACAACACATGTGTTTGCATGTTTGAGTTACGAGTGATTCCTTGACCAGACTCTGCAGAGAAACATTTGACGCCTGTTACCTGCCTTGATCTTTCATGGCATAGTCCAGCCTCATGCTCATCACTGCTCTGGTGGATAGTAGCAGACCCGATGATACCTCACCCACCTTGCATACTCAAATGATCTTATGATGCATCCTGGAAGCCAGATAATATGCAGCTCATCAATCACGTTGTGCCTTCGCGAGTGGTTACCGCAGCACAGTGTTTGCGGGTTGCCGTTTTAAATCTCATCCGCGTACCTTGTTCTGAGACTTGGAACAAAACGGTTGATTCTTTTGCCGACTTGCCCTAAGTTTTCTGGCTGCTGCGTGTGTGTATTTTGACATGAAAACACGAAATGGGTCAGTGTCACCTATTCAAGTTAGTTTTGGGCTGTCTAGCATGCAATTCTCGTGAAGGGAAGACTGACTACGGTATCTTCCATGGTGTTGAATAGAATTTCATTCTGTGCGTACAAGAGTCTTGAACCATTCTTCATTCTTCAAATCTGAATTTGGCTGTGAAACGGAGTATTCCCCAATATCAGAGTATTCCGAATTTCAGTATTGTTGTACCATGGATGTAAGGGAAACCAGTACAAAGTATTGACGTTCATGGAGATGTGAACCGAGGTATTCATACTTGCAGTATACTGCAGAGTTGATGAATCTGCACATCCTCAACAAGTATGCAAAAGTGTTCAACCTCACATCACAAGCAGTGCCGGCACCCTCTGCTGTTCCCGTGACCTTGCAAGGCCTGCAACTCCCCTTGGAGGTGAAGTACTGGACGCGTCAGCAACTGGAAATGCTGCTCAGCTTCCCACAGCATGTGGCATGGGTCCTTGAATGACGGGATATGATCGCCAGTAAGATGATGATGATGATGATGATGATGATGATGATGATGATGATGATGATGATGATGTGATTTATCATTGATTATAATAGTTCGTCGGACCGAGAGTCAGGCTTCTGAGGGACCAAGCTCATTTGCTGTACACACTCCCTTACAGAAACTGTCAACTTTTGGATATTGACAATTGGCACTTGATCAAGCTACTTTGTCGTCCCTCACTCCGTAGGTTTGTCATGAGTGGTGGCGTGCTCCGGCCCAAGAACTGCTCCATGCCAGACGAGCGGCTGCTGGTGCAGTGCTGCGGGAAAGTCTTTTCTTGCGCAGAGCGGAGGTTGTTTTCCTCTATGGTGACAGACAATTCACGATGTGGTTTCTTCAACCATGAAGACTTACCTTCTACTCAAGACATTTTCCAACAACCTATTAGTCGATATGTACTGTGGTCATACATGATCTTATATCATATATTATATAATCAGAATTTACCTACTATGTACTATACATTAGATTTATGTAATATAAGATGTATAAATTCCAAAACTGGCAGTCATGTCGGGGTGAGCATGTCAGGAACAGCTGAGATAAGCTAATAAACTCTGGAATGCAATCAGACGAAAACCAATCTTGCCAGCATTGCGGCAGGCAAATAACTAGGATAGGGCAGCCTGTGGTCACGCAGCAAACGTTTTAAAAAACTAAGTTGTTTCAATTTACAAAGAATTTCAATGTCAAGGCTGTCTGGATCCCGTCGTACACTCCAGTTCTTTGGCCAGGCGAATGCTTCGATGAGCAAGGAAGAAGTGGTTCATTCCTTGTCGCAGGTGGATAGTTCCAAGCAACAAATATACGGTGGATTACCTGATTATTCGGGAGATGTTTGTGGGCGACGATGGGTTACATAGTTGCCAAATGGAGTGTCGATGAACTCTACTCTACTCTCTTTTCAAGCATGGCACAGATCTTCGTATTCGTATTCCAAGCCTTTGCGACACACAGACTTCAATCAATCGTGAGCACTTGGGGAACCATGATTTTTTGGATATTTTAGATTTACTAGCCACAAAATTATCCCACATACCCTGCATGTAGCATGGGGCTTGCTGATTGCAGGCAGCAGAATGGATTGCCAGTGCCGATGCACTGCTGATTGGTAGCGGGGTACGGCAGACCCAGGGTGCAGATCGGTTTGCAAGAGGCGCCTGCTTTGCAAATGACCAGCCGCTGACAGCTATTGAATCGCCTGAGGCTGGTATGGGTGTAGATGCTGGACTGGGTACCTTCCGTGGTGGCAAGAAAGGCCGGATCTGGGGTCGATTCGACATGGCGAGCTGGGCTGTTCATTGGAGGATTCGTGAGGGTCTGTATTCATTATTAGTTACAGTACTTGTTCTTTCTTTCCTCCTTTCTTTCTTGTTTAATTTTTGTTTGACTATATACTATATTTATTTTCTTCATTGATTCAACTCTTTTTTCCTGTATATTTGTGTGCACTCGTAGATGCAAAGGAATGCTGCAATTTGTATCATAGTGCATTATCATATAGATTCGGAGAAAATCGATACAACTCCGCCCTGCAGAGGTGTAAGTTGGTATGGACCGAGAGAGACAAAGCTTTAGGCTCCCAATGAAAAGCTATGAAAAGGCTTGACTCACATCAGGAACTCCCAGAAACTCCCTCCGCAGGTGTTTGGGATGGCCTGGAGGCGGTCGGCTTGGCCTACGAGGAGATCTGTGAACCGAGATGGTTCGACGAGGCAGGGTGGGTCAAAGCAATTAGGGTCAATCGATGTCAACCTACACAAATCATCTTGTCAAAGATCCGGAATCTCCATCTACAGGCCAGGCAAATCTTGTATAATATATCCTAATAATTCCTAATATTTGATTATCATATAATTGAATGACCTTGACCTTCCAAACCTCGAAAAAAGCCGAGTTCGCTATAAAACCTCGGTTTTGTTGTGGAAATCCTGGGTTTTGGGAAAACATGGGTTTTCGGTGCTTCTTTTTTCCTGCCAACTTTTGCTCGGATCTTTGCCAAATCGAATTTGTTGCATGTAACGCATGTAAATTTGGCCATAGATCCGTGATTACCGTGATTCGGATCGATATTTCCCCGAAAAAAACTTGAAAACATCTATCAAAATATAGATGCTCCGGGGAGGTCGGAACCAAGGGTTCGCCACGGGTTTGAAAAAACGCAGGGTTTTTTGCAGGACCCAGGGCTTGACATCAAAAACACGGGGTTTCAAACCCAAGATCCTGGGTTGCCACGGGTAAATCAGGGGTCTACCACGGGTTGACATATCGACCCCTGCTTTTTCCCATCAAAAATCATAAAAGTACGATCTAAAACCAATACAAAACCAAGTTTTTCCGGTCATCCCCAAAAGTCCTGCTAAAATGGTGACGGAAAACTCCAATCGAACTATCCCAGTTTCCAAAGGATGATGGAGCGCCATTCATAAATTTTAGGAATACCCCAGTTTTTTATATGAAACCCTCGTTATTTTTATATGATGGATCAAACACCCGGTTTTGTTTCTAGACCCAGCATTTTTTCAGGGTTTAGAAGCGCATGGTATATATATATATATACCTGAGAAACCGTATTGAATTGACATTTTTTTTGGTCAATTATGGGTAAACCCCGTAATGTCCCAAAAAAATCACCATATGCGTATTTGGGTTCGTATTTGATGCGCGTAGAGGAGCTAACCCGTAATAAACCCGTATTTTTTCATCATGTTGAAAAAAAAACGTACCCGTATGTTGGAAAAATACCGTATTTGGCAAAAACCCGTAATCGACAAAAAAAAGGAAAAATACGTTTTGACCAAAAAAAATGGCAATATCCCTGGGATTCAACGACTGTTAATTTAACCGTCTTTCCACAACCTCTGTTTTTTGACATCCAGCGACTGTTTTTTGACATCCGGGCCACGGTCTTGCCAGGCTGTGTTTGTTGATTCTTTGCATGTCTGATTGTGGCTTTTAAAAGCTAATTAGGTGACATGTCAGATGATTCAATAGACAATTTGGGTCACCGCACTTCACCTCCAAGTTTGTTGCTTTTTCACCAGGTGGTGGCTTTAAAATTTCCGATTGCCAAAATACAAACATAATTCTGATGTTTAAAACTGAAGTATAGCGCAAGTGAAAGATGTGAAAGAACCTTTTTGAAGAGAACTCAAGGTTAGTTTTTAAGGAGCCCACCATAACCCACGATTTTTTTGGAATAGGGGATATCCAGATATTGCTGATTAGATCTTTTATTCCAATCATGCGGGCGGCTTTTGCAAAAGACGCCATGGACCAAACTGGTTGGATTCCACCAGGTGCAACCCCCACCCGGATCACTGATCCTGCCTTGCTTTTTTTTTCACAGCTGGTTGGCAAACAACTCTGCAGTGTCCGAATTGGTGGGATTCCGAAAGCCATTTTTGGGTGAGCCATACGGTGCATTGAAACAAATCCAAAATTTACATATCACATCCCAATAAATCAAAACGCCCAAGGTTTAACTTTTTCAAATTTTTTTGGTCAGCCCCGAATTTTCTAATAACGGGGTTTTGGATTTCAAGCACATGCTCTTGACATTCAGGCCATTGTTGCACTAGCTAGTCCTGGTAGCCATGGCAAGTGGACAGGCTAATGCCCGTCGGCGGTGCCGCCCTGAAGTCTTATCACTACTTAAGGTGTGGTACGTATATTTATTGGAGGGTGGCTATACCCCTATATACATGAAAAAAAATCCATTTAATTAAGATCGCTTTCCCCCAAAATGCCTTTGCAGGTCTTCTATGAGGAGATGTGCCAGGACAAGCAGTTCATCCGCACTCGTCGAAAGGAGCTCCGTAATATGTCAAGTTTGGATGATCGCGACCCAAGGGTAACATGACAGCATTTAAATACGTGTCATTTTTCCAATATAGAAATCATGAAAATCAATCATGAAAATCACCTTTAATCAATCGGAATCATGAGGCATGCAAGTTTGCCTTTGTGGACATTACGGTCCCACGTGTTGGTGAACGTGAGGCGCCATCTTTTGCAGTTAGCCTTGAAATGTCATGAATATAATTAAGCAATTTGAACTGCTTTCCTGGAAGTTAGTTTTGGGTTTTAAAAAATTATGCCACAGCCAGCTAACTAGCAATCGTACTTCCCAGTACATGCGCACAACATTCGATTCCAAAGCAAAGCCGGTCAGCCAGCATGCAGGTGGTTACTGATCGCAACTTCGAGTTCAACGCAAGGTACATTGCTACGTTCCTGGGTGAATCCTCGTCCTTGCCCCGGAAAGTTGAAGTTGAGGACTGGTCCAGCTAGAAATCAAACTAGAAATCAATTAAGCCGTTTTAACATGAATTACTCAACAAATCAAACATTCCACATCCAAGCACCCTTGGCCAGGAAGTCTTGCGAAAACTCTCTATGAAGTATCGACTTAACCCACAGTTCACGGAACATTTCCAGCATGAGGCCAGAATGTCTATCTTGAATTTTGTTGATTTTCCGTTTTGGCCAACTTTGGACTTTGGCTGATGATTCTTCATTCATGCAAGAAATCGCCTCTACTTAGGCAATTGTTTCCTATTAATTAATTTTCATGACCTGGTGCCAGGCTTGGAGCATCGTCGAAGGATCACATCACCGTGCTCTGTGCTCTTACGTGATGGAAAGAGCGCAAAAGAATGTTGGTGTTAGGCGCAGAACATGTCAAACACGCCCAAATAAATGCTTCATACTTTCTTTCCCGGGCAGGTCAGAGAATAAGCATGGCCGTATGAAAGAACTCAAAGATGTGGTGAGGATGAAACTACAAGATACTTGTTCTTTGAAACCGGATATCTGAGACATTTGAAAATTGAGTCAAAGATTAATTAGTTGTCCCCATGATCCCAGCTAGCATATAAGGAATGTGGAAAGCTTCGTCCTGATGGCAAAAAAGTCGCTGAACGTGGGCCTAGGGCTGCTTCTAAGGAGACCCCCCAGACTAGCACCAGGTTTTCCATCACGGTTCCCTCACCACGTGGATCGCCAACCCCACAGAGCTAGCCTGCAGGAGTCTTTGGCACGAGGATCTTCAAGTTGCAGCGCAACTGAGTTGGAGGTGGATATGCATGATGAGGTCATCCAAATTGTGTTTTGGATTGCAAACTTAATTGGAAAATATATAAATCGAAATCATGGATCCCATAAGATGAAGAAATAGGTTTCATTTAATCTTCGAAAACAAAAAGCAAATCAAGACCAACAAAACCCCATTATGCGTATATATACCGAATCCCAGGATGATGATTCAGAGCCAGAGGACGTCATCCAACTTCACGACCAGCCTATGGCTGATTCCCAGTGCCCAGCAGAGATGGAGGTCACACCTCATGATTCCTCAGAGGAGCGTGAGGAGCCAAACAAAAAATATGCTGTCTGCATTTGTTGTGACTCGAAGAATATTACGTCCACACACGCCAATGGGGATTATCATGATATCTACGTCGGTGATATGTTGGGAACTTGGGGCCTGCATGGGAAATTATAATTGATTTACGACAAATATACGAGTACATATGATCCAGCCAATGAATCATGAAAATAATATCCAGGATGATGCTGATGCTGCTGAGCGTGATCTTTGCAGCGATGAAGATGGCAAAGATGCGGTGACAAAGGCGTGTCTGGTGGTAGCTGAGTGAGATGATAGTTAGTTTTTCAGGGTCCCTCACACTCAGACTAAAAATGTTTGGACGTAGGATGCAAAGAAGCCGTTGACGCCAGATCTAGCTGCACAAGATGTAGCATTGGAGGAGGCAGCTGATGAGCTATGTAAGAAAATGAGTAAGGTAAATGATCCTGATGTTGTGAAGGCCAGTCGCTAGGGTGGGTGGCAATTTTTTTGGGATAGGAGCTAGAATCAAAGCAATATAATCTCAAATCGAATCCCAAATTGAATCTCAAACGTTGGATGGTCAATGTTGAATCTCAAATTAAATTGGATAGTTGTCAAGTTTTTTTTATGGGATGTTTTGAAGGCCCAAAGGGCAATGAGGGCAGCTGCAAAGAAAAGAAAGCTTGAAGAGGAAGAGCAGGAAGCACAAGAAAAGAAAAAGACGAAAGAAAAGGGCAAAGGTCGAAAGGGAAAAGGAAAGGGTCGAAAAAAAACTGATTCAGATGAAGTAGTAGAACAAGCAGAGGAACAAGTTGAAGATGAAGACAAAGCACACAAAGATAACCAAAGTGAAGAAGATAGAGAGATACCAAAACCCAAAGGGCGAGGTCGTGGACGTGGTGGGCGTGGTAGGGGTGGTCGGGGTGGGCACACAAAGGAAGATGTAGTGCCAACCCCGACAGCTCACAAGCCAAAGGGAAATGCACTTCCAGATGATTGTTACGAGGCAGGGTTTTAATTCTGTCTAGCACATATATAGAATCTAGTACACATGCATGTATATTTATAAATAGTCTTCAGAATTCAACAACCATTGCAAAGCTGAAGATGGCAAATCAATATGACTTGAATTGATTTGAATTGCGAAACAGTTTATAATTTAAAGCTTTGTTTCTCCCAGCTTTCGAAACTCTTTTACCCCGTATACCCAATTCTGCCTAGATTCGTCAACGCGTCGTGCCACAGGTTGCCAACTTGAAGGCCTTGGCCAAAAAGTGCAGCAAATGCGAGATCATGAAAGGAGCGATCCCAGAACTTCCAATTTACGCAAAGTCAATGCCTTGGCCAATATATTTTTTGTTCCAAAAATCCCTAGAGGAGTAGCAAGTTTCAGAATCTGCTAACCAACAAAATATACACGAGCTTTGCAATTTGCGTACTTGAGGTCCTTTACCATCAGGCCTCCTTCTACAGCATGCTCTCCAAACGCGTCATCAATTGGGGTGCTGTCGGGGAACTTGGTGTCAGTGAATTATAAAAAGATTTTTTTCGTGGGTGGAACATGTACTGAACAATATATGCAAATCTGAAATCGTTGCTTAGTATACACCCAGCTAGTGTTGCCATGATCAAAAAAGTCAATTTGCAAAAGGTCTCATGAAAAATCTGTTTAATAAGATTTAGGTTTTTGACTTTTCTGACTTGGGCTAGGTTGACCACAGCTGGGTTTTATGTCTACAATGCCTGCCCTGTCACTGCGGGAAAGCTTCAGAAGTTTGATGGCATTGAGGCGTGGGGCCCACACCATGTTTAAATTGGCTATAATTTTTATATAATTATATGCATGTATATATATAAATAAATATATAAAGCAATTCAACTGGATTCATGATTCGATGATCGAAATATATGTTGGAACAAAAGTATTAATATCAACTTTCGACGACCCGGCAGGTCAGGATCAACAAAAAGGATGGTTGCTCCATTTTTTGGAAAACCAATGGTGGTCCCAAAAAATCGTCAGCTGCCCAGAAATTTTGCCACCTCCCATCCCTGTTTCTGTGTGAATCTGATTATTTTGAAATCAATAATTAGCCCGTACGTTCTGATATCAAGTGTTACCTCATATTATATATATAAATAACTCATCTTCCATTTCTTTCAGTTCTTTCAAGCCCTCCATGCTCGAATTCCTTCTCAACGCCAATTCATTTTGCTGCCAAGGTGGTGGATTGCCAAAGTTGTTGCACGCTGGGAGCCTGCCGGGGAGCATCCATGGGAATCCCGTGAATACGGGATTGTGGACGTGGACTGAGTGTAAAGTAGCGACGTATGCTCATTACAAGTGGTTTTGTCACATATATCATGTCAAGCTGACAGTCAGCTTGATGTGTTGGGTCATGAGGCGCATATCATGGGCCTTGGGGTCTACAGCTGTTGGCACGAAGGATGTCAAAAGCTGTAATTTACATCAAAGTACTACATAGTCGTGTTGCCAAATTATGATCGACGTATGTGCTGGGAAAACTTCAGGGTTCATCACCATTTTGTACTCGCTTCGAATGCTGGATTGAGAGTCATGATTTTTAAAAAGCAGAAAAGTTAGCTGATTCATGTGAGGTCGTTTTTGGCTCCCCAGTCCTTGATTAAAATTTTCTTGGAAGTTTCTTCAAAGATGCCATTTGTGCCATGGAACTGTTGCGGGATGGCGCTAACCCGACGACAGTCTAGATTGTTGTTGGCCATGGGGTTTCCACTTATCATGTTTCTTGGTTCATAGCTTGTGATCCAAGTTCGACTTGCAAGAAAAAGGGCTGGCCACAGAAAACACATGTCAAGCCAATCAATCAATTGAGGTTACATGTGGTGGATTATGTTTGCCAAGTGGCTGACCACGACATGCGCTTGGCCAGAGCTGGGGTTCCTAGTTAGTTAGCTAAATACGTTTGAAATTTGGATTTACTTCCACCTTGGTTTTGATTTGAGTATAAGTACAGTGTATCCCGCCAGAATTTTCTCACTCGATCAACCATCTACTAAGTTCGAAAAGAATACAAATAGGTTTTACCTGGAATTATATAGTTGGAAAACAAATTCATAGCCACCCCATCGACCTCCGACTGAGTTGGAACAATTTAAAGGTGACACCTCAACCATCCATTGCGTATTGAGTTGGAAAAGCTAGATCTAAGCTAAAAAAACATTCCAATCAAACTTCAACTATTTCTTGCTTGAGGACTTGGATGCCATTGACTTCTTTTCTGGTGAGGGCCGCAGCATCTACAACGCATACAGTCCAGGCCCCAGCTAAATCCAGCTAATACATATGTGCATGGTGTTTGCTAATTATCAAAAATGCAACCAGAGCATTGCTCAACTCACATGAAAAATTGATGAAGAAATACGGTTATAAATTACCGATCCTGCCATCAACCTCCATGTTGATTCCTGACTTTGGTCCCGCCCAAGCGTACCTGGAATGAGGCAACAGGGAGCTTGCTGCGCCGTTTCCTCAGCAGTGAACTGTGAGAATAGCCAACACTTTAAAAGTTTCTCACTTTATTTTTTTTGGATTCATGAATATAATTTTTGATTTAATATGATCGATAGATCTATATCATGTAATATCGGAAGATTTGAAAGCTTGCGGGGTTTATAATTGGCACACGTGCGCTCGCTACAGGAAGTACTTTGAAGTGAACGACAACCCAGAGAAGCATGACTTGAACAGCGTGCCAGAGCCTCAAGGGTGAAATTTATAACGCATGTTCTAAATTTGAATAATTCCAAATGTTTTCAAGGTTTTATTGCAAGAAGATTGCAAAATACACAGGCGTGATTGAATAGGCATGCTTCGCCAATTCAAAATGCAGGGCTCATCCAGTTACGTAATTACTGTGATTGGAAATTGCTTCATCCATGCCTGCATGTAGATACCAAGTACAAATATACGATTTGATTGATTGTTTATATATATATATACCTTGATTGCCTCACTGTCTCTGGTCCAAGGGCTGGTCTTTGTCAAGCGGTGACTTACATCCTGCGGTGCAAGCCCTTGGCGCTTGTGGTGGGGGGTCCCCCATGTAGTAGCTGGGTGTGGATCAATGCTGCTACAAGTTGCCGTAGCAAGGGTGATACTCTGGGCGATACATCGAAGGAGTATGTGCGAAACAGCAATTTGTTTCTTGTTTCAAAATTAGATACATACATGCCGGCCTACATACAACTTGTTTTTTTGATGATGGGATTCAAAACATAGCTAAGTGGTTGTGTGCAGTCCGGACAGTTCAAAAAAAGCCATGAATATTTCAATGTTCACCCAACCCGTTGGTCTAAATTGAGGCTGACTGCACGTTGGGCATTGTTGCTTCTTTTGTGTGCGGTGCGCCAAATTCTCACCATTACGGAGCAGCCGATGACCTCGATAATGCGACATTACCCCTACATCAAATATGTCGTCGATACGTTGAAGTACTTCCAGCTCCCACACTATGAAAGCTTTCTGTCCCCTTGCTTGGTTGAGGTAGCTATGCATATGTAGTCTTTCGGTGTATTGTTGCTATATTTTCCTTGGAATTACATTTTTTACTTCTGCGAATACTGGTCAAAGTGGCAATTCGGATTTCATGAATAATGATTCGAGGTGGATGGGCATGTATGGAGCCAAAACTTGGAAGGGGACCAAGCTTTGGGGCACTGCGTGCTGTCCTCAGCATTTGTGATGTCACGTTCAGCTTTGATTGTTTTAAAACTTTGGTATTCTCATGGAAATGGAACAATTGGTAGTGAATTTGTTTTTTTTTGGGTGTGGACTCAAGATTTCTATATATATATATATATACGTTCCATCCGTGGATCAATCAAGCAATTTCATTCACCCGAAATGCCTCATCTTGGCTGAGGCCGTTTCAATGGAAGCTCATGCGCAAAGTTACCAAAGGCATGCGCAAACGGATCAAGAGAACAGCAATTAAAGTGAAAATGGTGAAGCGAACTACAACTGCCGGTGGAAAGGTCAGTGTGTATTTTGACTTATACACTTATATCAGTTTGCTGTTGTTTCCTTTCCAGATTTCCAAGCTAGCTTTTCTTTTGTGTATATCGCCAAGTGATATTTTTGCAAAAGGACAAAACTATATATATATATATATAGTAGCTAGCTTAGAGCTCAGGTCTGGAGGAAGCTACATGAAACGCTCTGCAGCATACCCCCGACAATTTGGTGAAGCTTTGTGCAAACACCATCAACGCTTTATTGATGCTTGTTTGAATCCTAGATAATGACATCGACATGTATTTGAAATAATACATGTAAGTTGCAATCGAAAAATATAAATATATATATAGCTTTCGAAGTTTTGTTTTTCTACGGGATGGTAGTGTGGGACCTTTAATCAATGGCTGCTATTGGATCTAGGTCGCCCTTTGGATGCCTTTATTGGAATGGTTTGAGGTCCATTTTTCAAGAACAAAACATCGCCTGAAACGCTTCCAACCACCATTCTCAAAATCAGACCAGAAGTGCGTAAATTGGTTTGTTTTTTCCCTGGTTCCAAACCCACTTTTGAAAAACATGGCCTATGTACTAGGTTCAGTATATCATGGATATTTGGTTGGCCATTTATATTTATAGATACAACCTAGCTAGGATGAACCCCCAGTTGCATTTCTTTGCCCCATTTCAGCCTAGCCCAGGAACAGAACCAAGTCGAAGCCACCAAAGATGTTGAAAATGCAGCGCACTCCTCAGCCGGTTTGTTTTGGTGGACCGACCCTTAATTGATATACCAGATACCAGCTCTTAGCAATTGAGGTGCCTTGGAAATCTCCTCCATTCAATTGGGGACATGCAAATCTGAAAGATGTGAAGAAATTTCTACGTGAAGAGAAAAATAGGGGCCGATACAAGCCCATCCTAGGTGGACTGTAAATATTTTCAGGTCTTTCATTAATTCAAGGATGGCCGACATCAATTGAATGTGGACACACACATTTCATGCATGGTGGGTTTCCCTACCTGTGGCGTGTGTCAGTTGCAAAAATGTCAAGGCTTTTGTTTGGGGTGATGTGCTGGGATATATATATATATAATCTATATATATATATATAATGAGCGTGGGGTAATTTAAAAATCTTCTATTTCAATAATTTATATATATAATATATGTATTTGATACAAATTTATGGCAT